>PVHX01019878.1:0-33347 GCA_004024805.1 Geosciurus inauris
GGCTGCAGTCGCGGGGCACTGTTTGGAGCGAGTGCAGGGTGCTACGGGAGGTGGCAGAGCCCGGCTGCACAGGCGGGGCCAACGGAGGGGGCGCAGCCCTGCACAGCAGGAGGCCTGCGACCCGGCTGGGCACTGGACCCAAGCTGAGGCTGCGTCCTGCCTGCCCTCTTGCTCACCTGTACCAGCGGCACCTCTTTTACCCTTTGAAGCCCTTCACCCAACAGCCTTTCCTTATCCAGGTGGTCTGGGGGCACCCCATGTCTCTAGGGTGCCAGAGTCGCAGGGGAGCACATGACCTGCGTCAGCCAAGAGTGCATCTCACTCCCTTGCTTCTGCAACTGATTTGCGGGTGGACATGTGACCATGTCAGCTAATCTATGGCACAATTTACAATGGACTGTACAGCATGAAACACTCTTGCCTGGAGGACGTCCAGGGCCACCTCATGCAGTAACTGACCTGTGCAGGACACTATCAGGGAAACGCAGAGCCAAAAGGAGCCCATGTGACTTCATTTGAGCCCCTGGGTCAAGCCAGACCTGATGCTAACTAGTCTTGAGTCGGGGTGGAACACTTCTCTAAGTGGACTTCTCTAAGATGTGGCCAGTGACGTGCCAGTGATGTCGTGCTCTCCTGCGTTTGAGGATCTCTATGTGAGGAAGCTGTTCCGTCTTTAGGCAGGTGTGGACTCTCGATGACTCCCTTCTGCTCTTTTTCCCCTCAGGGATGACGCCAGTGAATACCCGCCTCATCCTCTTCCCTCTGAAGTCTGGAGGAGCCTGTCCCTCTGATGACAGAATTTGGGCCACTCTGCTCGCAGGATTTCTGTGAAGCCCCTCCCATGCTGGCTGGCCTGTCCCCAGGGTGGGAGCCCCACCCACGCCTGCTCACTGTGCTTGGCTTCTGGCCTCCAGCACCTTCTCTGCCCTCAGCTCAGCCAGGCTCTTCTCCTGGGTCTTTAAATCCTGTGCTCCAGGCACCTGGCTGCTCCTCGGGGCCTCCATGTGGGAGCCCCAAATCATCTGCCTTGGTGACGTGTCCCTCCCTGGGTTGTTACTGAGCTTGTGGTATGACCCACGTCCGGTGCTGGGCTGCCTCCTCGTTGCTCTTCTTGCTCAGCACTGCTCTGGCTTCTCTGCTTCTCTTATTCTTCCAAATGAGTTCTAGGACTGCTTTTTCTGGTTCTGTGAAGAATGTCACTGGATTTTGATGGGGATGCGTTGAATCTGCATAACTCTTTTGCTAGCATGGCCATTTTGACAATATCATTTCTGCCTATCCAAGAACATGGCGTTCTTTCCATCTTCTGAGGTCTTCAATTTCTTTCTTCAGTGTTCCTAATTTTCAAATCCTTGTTTAGATTAATTCCCATGTTCATTCATTAATCTTTCTTTCCTCCTTCATTTTTTTCTTAGTTTTTTAAAATTGAGGTTATTGTAAAAGTGATGGTTTCCTGATTTCTTTCTCAGCAGAACCGCTGTTGGAGTATATGAAAGCTATTAATTTGTGAGAGTTATCTTGTATCCTGTTACTTTGTTGAATTCATTTATCAGCTCTAGACGTCTGCGGGTATTTTGGGGGGGGGGGGTTAGGCTCTTCTAAATATAGGATCGTGTCGTCAGCAGAATCTGATTTCCTCTTTCCCTGAGTGCTCTGGCTGGAGCTTTGAGAGAATGCTAGTGAACAGTGGCATGTGAGTGAACATGCTTGTCTTGTTCTTAGTTTTAGAGGAAATGCTTTCAGTTTTATTCCATTCAGTATTATGATGGCTTTGGGTGTGTCACATATATCCTTTATAATGTTTGTGTAAGTTTCTTCTATATATACCTTGTTTCTCTAGCATTTTTAACACAAATCAGTGCTGGATTTTATCTAAGCTCTTTTGTGCAGGTATTGAGATGATCATATAATTCTTGTTCTTAATTCTAGTGAAGTGGAGAACTTCTTGCTTTGCATGTGTTGAACCCCCCTTGCATCCTTGGAATGAAACCCACTTGATCATGGTGTATTATCTTCTTGATGTGTTTTTGAATGCAGTTTACTAATATTTTATTAAGGATTTTCGCATCTATGTTCATCAGGGATATTGGTTGTAGTTTTCTTTCCTTGATGTGTTTTGTCTGGTTGTACGTGCTTCACAGAATGTGTATGGAAGTGGTCCCTCCTTTTTGGAATAATTTAGAAAAGATTGGTGATAGTTCTCATGTACAAGTCTGGTAGAACTCAGCTGAGAATTCATCTGGTCCTGAACTTTACTTTGTTGGAAGGCTCTTAATTGTTTCAATTTCATTTCTTGATATTGGTCTGTTTAGTTTTTCTGTATCTTCCTGGTTTAATTAGGGCAAGTCACAGGCATCTAGAAATTTGGCAATGTCTTCTAGATTTTCCAGTTCTTTGAAGTATAAACTTTGAAAATTGTTTCTAAGGGTCCTCTGAATCTCAGGAGCATCTGGGGTGATATCTCCTTTTTCATCTCTAAATTTGTTTACTTGGGTCTTCTATCTCTTTCTTTTGGTTAGTTTGGCTCACCAAACTAATCATTTATTTTTTCGAAGATGTAATGTTTTGTTGCACTCATCCTGTATATTGCTTTTAATTCTCAATTTCATTCATTTCAGCTCTAATATTTATTATTTTCTGTCTTATACTAATTTTGGAATTAGGGTTTTCTTCCTTGTGTAATAATTGAGGTGGAGCATAAGGTTACTCATTTGGAATCTATTTTTTTAATGTAGGTGCAAAATGCTATAAATTTTTCTCATAGGACTGCTCTCTCACTCTCCAAGGGAATGATATACTTTATCTCTGTTCTCATTTGTTTCCAATGGTTTCTTGATTTCTTCTCATTTCTTTTATGAGCCATCCTTCTTTTAAGAGTATTGTTCAATCTCCATGTTTTATGTGATTGCTATTGTTATTCTGGCTGTTCATTTCTAGTTTCATCCCATGATGTTCCAATAGGATGCGCAAGATTACATAGTTTTTCTTTTTGTATTTACTAAGACTTACATTGTGACTAGAATATGGTCTATTTTGGAAAATGTTCCATGATCTGCTGAAAAGAAGATAAGTTCAGATTCTTTGGGGTGAAATATTGTGTAGATGTCTATTAGATCCATTTGATTTATAGTATTATTTAAGCTGGTAATACCTTTATTGGTTTTAGGTTTGGATGACCTATATATTGGTGATAAGAGTGTGTTGAAATCAACCAGTATTATTGTATTGGGATCTCTCTGGAATTCCACATAAAGGAATAATTTTTAAACGTAATTATATGCACTGACATTTGGGTCATATATATTTACTATTGTTATATCTTCTTGTTGGATTTTCCCCTTTCCCATGATGTAGTGACCCTCTTTGTCTCTTCTGGTTACTTTTTGTTTTAAATTTGCTTTGTCAGATATGAGAATTGCTATTCCTGTTTGTTTTTCCTATTTGCACGGAATATTTTTTCCATCATTTTACCTTCATCCTGGGTGTCTTTGCCTTCGAGATGAGTCTTTTTCAAATAGCATGTAGTTAGTCTTGTTTTTTGATCCATTATGTTAATATACATGTTTTAATAGAGTTGAGAACATTTCCATTCAGCATTATTATGAATGTGTTGTGGTTTCCTTCCATTTGGATTTGTTTGCTATATTTAATTGTCTTGATTTTCATTTAGTTGGTTACTGTTCTAGTGATCTTCATGTATTTGGAGGCTTTGGGGGTTATTTCCACATGAATCTGTGTGCAGTATATCTTTGAGTATTCTTTGTTGTGCTGGCTTGGATGTCATGAATCTTCCATGTATCCTTGTCATGTAAAGTTTTTATTTCTCCATCACACTGAAGAGAGCTTGGCCGGAGATAGCAATCTTGGTGGTGATTGTTTTCTTTTAGAGCTTGGAATATCTTATTCCAGGCCCTCTCTGATTTAGGGTCTAAGTTGAGGAGTCAGGTGAGTCTTATTGATTTACTTCTAAATGTGACCTCATGTTTTCTATTGCAGTTTTTATTATTCTTTCCTTATTTTGTATGTTAGGCATTTTGATTATGATGTGTCTTGGAGAGTTTCTCTTCTGATCTTATCTATTTAGGGTTCTGCATGCCTCCTATATGTTGATATCTATTCTCATTTCTGATATGGGGAAAGTTTTTCTGTTACTGTCTCATTAAAAATGTTCTTGATGCCTTTGGCCTGTATCTCCATGTTCTTTTCTATCACAATGACTCTCTCGATTGTTCTCTTGATGCTGTCCCTGAGTTCTTGTATTCTGATCGTACTCTTTTTCTCCCCTTTATTGTATAATGAGTATTCAAGTTTATATGCTCTGTCTTGAAGACCTGAAGTTCTATTTTCTATAAAATGTAATCTATTGGTGATGCTTTTAAGTGAATTAATTTGAGGTATTATGTCTTTTATTTCTAGGAGTTCTGATTGGTTTTGTTTCAATATCTCTATTTATTAAAACATTCTTTCATCTCCTATATTTTCTCTATTAATCAATTACTTAGATCCTCTTTTAGTTCATTGAGCATTTCAATAATCAGTTTTTTAACTTACTTTTCTGTGTAATTTCACCCACTTCCAATATCTGTGGAATCCTTTGTTGGGGGATAGTGAACTTGAGGAAAATATTTGTTTTCCTGTTTCCTTATGTTTTCAGAGGTCTTGGACTTGTGCATCCATTAAAATGGAGTCCTCTTCATCTTTTATATGCTTTTACGTTTGTGTGTGTTTATGTTTTGTTCTGGGACTTCCCTCTGTTTATGATTTATGAGTAGATGCCCCAGGATGTGATGTGAGTACTCACTCTGGGTGTTCCTTGTTGAGTCCTGGTTGTTGGTGTCAACCAGGTAGTTTTGGAGCAATCACCTTTAGTTAAACTTCTCCTGAAAATATAATTCCTCAAGTAAGCTGCAAAGTAGGCAGGGGGCTAAAGTGATGCTGGTTACTCGGGACCCGGGTACCATGCAGAAGACAGTGTTGTACAGCTCATTATTAAGTAACACATTAGATGGTCGAACACTGACATTGGCCCAAGAGTAGGAAAGAATATGTATTGAACAAACAAGTGAGTGAAAGAATTAGTAGGAGTAAATTAAGCAATATGAGAAAACTTGTACTTGAGAAGCATCAGTTGGAGAAATTGTCACTTGGTGGTTTATTCCTCCTGTGAAGTCACATGCAGGTCATCTGCTACAAGGTCACAGAACTATTAAAGATATGGCTCTTGTTATAAATCCAGAAGAAACTGATCGAGATACAGAGAAGTCTTGCCTGGCAGGGCAGATGACTAGGCTGGGACTAGGAACCAGGAATGTGCAGAAGTGTGGATGACCTTTCTATTGGTAAGAGAGTATCGACGATTGAATTCAGAACATAAATAAAACAATAAGGGGCTCCTATTGAAGAGAAAACAGACTAAACAACTGACTGAAAGCCTCTCAGTGTGGTGGTGGAAGAAGGTGAAGGAGCCGAGAGGAAGGAAAGCTCTTGGGGGTGGGGGGCCATCAGATTCACGACAGCAGCACTAGGACGATGAGAACTCCCAGGTGAGAACTGGGACGATGAGAACTCTTGGTGCACACGCATAAAGCACAGAAGTGAAGGCACTAACCATGGAGGGTAAGGAACTGTGAGGCCACTGTGACAGGCGTGACATCCGTATGGACTTTGGGTCACCAGGAAGAACAGAGGATGAAGGTGAGCCCAACTTCTCAGTGATAGAGGACCAAGAAGGCTAGGTAGGGCTGGATGGTAGACAATGACAGACGGGTGGATGGCAGATAAGGACGGGTGGGGTGAATGATAGGTGGTGATACACGGGTGTGGCTGGTAGATGATGACAGGCAGGGGTGGATGGCAGATAATGAGAGGCGACAGTGGCATGCAACAATGTTATCTGATGGTTATCTAATGGTAGATAACAATGGTGAGAGAGGCTGGGAGGCGATAGGCCAATGGAAGTGGTCTCAAGGGAAAAGGTGTTTGTTTTTTTTTAAAGGAAGAAGCAATGGTTCGGATGTTATAGTGAAGAGCTATGATAATTCAAACCCGTATTTTCTACAGGCATTTCTGCCACAGGCAAAAGATAAGCAGCTTCCTTTCATATTGCTTGAAGGAGACTCACCACTGTTGGATAGACTATATTTAGAGTCTAGGGAATTTAGTACGTCTAGGTGGGAGTCCCTGACTGGGAATGGAAAGAAAGGAGATACAAGGAGCACTTTTGCAAGCCATCTAAGGAATATGGTTTGTACTTCCCTTGGATAAATGAGATAAAAATCAGCAAAGGAGTCATAAGCCTTTCAGGGAAGATCATCCAATGGACACATGTGAATCCTCTCAAATGGCCCTTCTGTCATTACTGAGAGTCAGGAAGCCGTGCTCACCACGACACGGCAGACACCCTGTGGCGCACGGCTGTGCCTTCGTAGTCTTCTAGACAGAAAACCAGTCAATCATTTCTGACATCTAAAACTTAATTAAACAGGCCTTAATATTGCTCAGACTTCGAAACTAGTTATTAAAGAGAATGAAGTGAACTTTTTTGGCTAACTCAGAGCGCCCCACACTCCCATTCCTCACACGGGGTCCGGCGGGAGAGAGCGTGAGGCTCCCTGCTCCTCCTTCTCTCTGTCCCTCCAATCCCTCTCTTAGTGACCTCTGTTTTTCTTTGACATGTAAAAGCTAAAAACTTGGATCAAAAAAACAGGATTCAATCAGGCATAGAAGGACCATCCTGTCATAAAAAGCAAATAAAATGAGAAGGGCTTGGGGTATGGAGGAGAGTACCCCGGGTTCAACCCCCAATACCAAATAAAACAAAACAAAAAAGCAAGACCCATAAATCCATAAATTTTGAGGTGATTAGAAAAATGCCTTAAATACCATTTTCCATTTATAATAATACTAGAGAAAAATGTTCCCTTCTGCCACACCATGGGGTAAAGGATTCATGCCTTCTCTAGATAGCTATTCCTTTGAGATGAGCTTTTTAAATCCTTTTGCCCTATTGATGTTTCTGGACTTTGGAATAATAATATTACCCTGGTTAAGATGAATCAACTGTTTTTGTCTTTTATGAGCCACACCGAGAACTTTACCCTACGAACGGAAGGTGGTTACTTCACTCACTCTCAGCAGCTCAAGGCAGGCTTGCTAGAGTAATGGGTGACCATGCTAGCACCTCATCCACTGAAGCATGGACGTCCAGGGCCCTGGGGACAGCAAGAAATTTAATATGTCTAGATTTTGAAGTACGTGATGGGGAATGGAAAGAAACAAGATAGAAGGAGCAGTTTTGCAAACCATGCTAAGGAACGCGGTTTGTACTTTGGAGAAATTAGATGGTGATAAGCAAGTTTCTGCTGATGTGCACCTCGGACCACTCAGCGGGTGACGGGGACTGCAGAGGAGAGAGCTGGGGTGCTCCACCTGCACCTGCATCTACGCACTGCAGGACTCAAAGTCTGGAAGTATCATCAGGGCAGAAAATTAAGGGCTAAGGCTGTGCTCAGCTGGGTGGCTTAATATGGTCATCAGCAGGGAAGTTCTTTAGGGAGAAGTTCATACTGATCCATAGGTTCTGTATAGACTTTTCTAGATGGAATACAGGTCATTGTTAAGAACCAGGGAGTCACAGAGTTGGGGGACCAGAGAAGGAAAAATGTAATGTTAAAAATGTGCTGGAGCCCGTGATGGTGGCCTAGGAGATGGAGGTGGCAGGCGGGGTCTGGATGTGCACCCCGTGTGCGTGGGAGAATGGGCGTGCTGAACCCCTTCAGAAAGCACAATCCACACGTGCGCAACAAACATGAAATGTTTTAACAGAGGAAGTGCTGATGCGTGAACATTGAAAACATTATGGCCAATGAGAAAACTCAAAAGGCCACCGAGGTATGACTCCATTTGTACAAAATGTTCAGAAGAGACCAATCCACAGAAGCCAGAGAGGGTGAGAAGCCAGCAAGCCTGGGAACAGGGTGGCAGGCCTGCTCACTGTGCGGTTTCTCCCCGGACGATGAAATCGCCCTGGACACAATAATGGTGACAGCTGCACACCAGGGTGAAGGTCCCTAAAAGCCGTGAATTCTATCCTTAAAATAGTCGGTCTGTTGAATCTTACCTCAATAAATAAAGCCACGTTAACTTTAATTTTTCAACTGTATTTGGCATAAAGTCGTACTTTGCCAGACAACTGCTATTGTTTAAAAAAAGGAATGTGTGAATAATAGTCCAACTTCTCATGTTATTTGAAAAATCCCAATATACTGCACACTTTGAGCTCAGAAGCAGAAATCTTGTCTTCAGAAAGCTCACATTCTAATTCTTAAATGTGTCCTGACTTTGCAGCTTAAGACAGAGTAGGTTTGCTTATCATCTTCAACATCAGGCGAACTTCAGAAGATAGAAGGGAATTACGCAAAGAGGAACTGAAGTGGTGTGGCATCACAGCGGTTAGTGATCTCTTGACCTTTAGACTTCCACATCACAGTATGGAGTTGGCTCTAAGATAAGAAATAGAATAAATCCTAAGGACAGGACTGAATCTCCACTCGCCCGTGGCCAGCACACCTGAGACTATGGCATTCGATGGTACTTGGAAAGTGAACCGGAATGAGAACTATGACAAGTTCATGGAAAAAATGGGTAGGGAGCCATTCCCCAGCGGCTTGCTCTGCTTTCTCACAGGCCCTTCTCTGGGGTGGGGTCCTGACAGCTCAGCACAGGGACAGCCACATCCACTTCCTGCATAAGGAAGCGTGTACTCCTCACCAGTGGAGAGGAGACCTGAGTGCCATCCTCAGAAAGACACATATGCTTCCTTCATTCTTAACCTGCTGCTTGTACCTGTATCATTGAAAACCGACATCTGTTTTTTAATAGAATAAGAAAATGGTAGTGGCTGATGATAATTTCCAAACTTTAAAACATTGAATCTTGGGGGATGGAGAAGCAAAAATCATATGATAATGTATAAAACAATGAATAGAAAAGAGTTCTTTCAAAAGTCACTTTGAAAAAATTAGATTTGATTCTCTTTTGCTCTGATTTAACAAAACTTTGGGAGTTTCCTGACAAAACTGCTATGTATTTTCTTTGAGGAGTTCAACTGTTTTGTGAATCTGTGCCAGTATCCTGGTAGCCCACACACCGTGCAAGATGGGCAAATTTGTGTCATTCCTCCAAATTAAAAAAAAATAATAATAACCTGCATCAATTATATTGTATAGTTTAGGGATTCCAAGTTTAAATTTATGGAATCGTAAGTAATAATGAATTTGACCATGAAATTTGCAAATTTTTACATTTTTGTGTCAGTCAGAAATGTCACAAAAAGCAAAGATGTAGGAAGTACAAATTTTAAAGGTGATTATGGAAAGACAAGTGTTTAAACACCCGTATGAGCAGAATGGAAGTTGCATTTCTTTATGCATGTGTGAATACACCTCGTCATGCTTCATTTGCCATTTCTGGAATTTGATACACTGACACTGAAACAAAAGGTGTATCAGTCTTCTTAAAATGATTAAGCCTAAGATTCTACAACTCTGCACTTCACCTAATTTTTCTGAAGTCTGGGAAAGCGGCTTGAGTCAGTCTCCTGACTGAGCTTGAACTTCTGCAGAACAAGCAGATTGCTGCTGGGCTAAGGCAACGCTGGGGGGTCTTCTTCCCCACCTCAAAATAAAAACCAACTCCACCAACAAAAACAAAAACCAAAACAGAAGAGCAAGGGCTTCCTGGAATTGTGGTTTCATTCTGCTGGCTTCCTTTCTCTTGTAGGGATCAACCTGGTGAAGAGAAAGCTCGCGGCTCATGACAATCTGAAACTGGTCATCACACAGGAGGGCAACAGATTCACAGTCAAAGAATCCAGCAACTTCCGAACCATTGACATCGTTTTTGAACTGGGTGTCGTTTTTGCTTACAGCCTAGCAGACGGAACTGAACTCAGTGTAAGAATTTTTTATAAGCAATGCATTATTGATTTTTCTACCTAAAACTGAAACAGTATCTGCTTTATCCCCTTGATTGGCTTAATTAATGCATACCTCCTTCATTTATTGAAGAAGCCAACACTGTGCAACGTTGGCAGGGCATTTAAATATGATGCTTCAAGCATCTGTAAAGAGTCCAGACTGAACAAGATTCAGAAAAATGTCGTTTGAATGACTGTGTATACACCTAGTCACAAAGATACTTAAAGCTCAGTGTTTTCATACTGGCAGCAACAAAACTTTGAGAGTTATGTAACATAAACCTAATAGTCTTTTGATAAAGACATTGATATAAATTAATAAGTGATGAATGAATGAAAAACCAAGTGGAAAGTTCTAATGCTACAGTGTAAGTCACTGAGACACACAATCAAGGCAAAAAAATTCTGAAGTCATCATTTTCAACCAATTTTCAGAAGCTTTATTTAGCCTTAAAGTTTTTCTAGTTAAATTCTATATCTGCAACCATTTAACTGCTGGATGTATTATCAATTGGTCCTCAAAGCATGGCCCATGGAGGTTGTGGAGGGAGGGCACCATGGTAGTTGGTGGCATGTCCTCCAACAGTGACGCTTCAGGCTGTCTCCTGGCTCTGGGGGAGTGCCAGAACCTCTTTGCAGGTGGCTGTGAACACAGATGAAACCGTGGCTCTACAGAACTCAGAACTGTGTGTGACACATGCAAGACCTAACACATGTCACCTTATCATTACGATGCAGGGGACCTGGAACTTCGAGGGAAATAAACTTGTAGGAAATTTCAAACGCCTAGACAATGGAAAGGAATTGAATACTGTCCGAGAAATTATAGGCGATGAGCTCATCCAGGTGAGTTGTAAAAAGATCTATAACTACTTCCCAAAGACAAAAATAATTACATCTTTTGTCACTCATGAGTTATATCTTTAGTAAACACTGTTGTTTCTTTTCTTGTGTATCTTACTGATTTAAAAAATAGATATTTTTATGTCTAGTTATTGAAGATAATTTGTGTGTGTGTGTGTGTGAGTGTGTGTGTGAAATACAAGACTCCTAGTCTAGCTAGACATGCTGATGCACACCTGTAATCCAGTGACATGGAAGGCTGACACAGGAGGACTGCAAGTTCATGGCCAGTCTTGGCACTTTAGGGAAGCCTACGCCACTTAGCAGGACCCTGTCACAAAACAAAAAATAGAAAGGGCTGGGGATTTGGCTCATCGGTAAAACACCCCTGGGTTCAATCCCCAGTACAAAACAAAAACCCTAGTTTAGCTGAAAATGTAAATGACTAGAAACCAAAATATGTTTTTTAGTGGGTACCTACATCTGCATAAAATGTTGCTATCAGTACATGAAAAAATAGTATAAACTCACCCACAGCTACAATAATACTAATAATACTAATATTTTCTTAACACAGACATATTAATGGCAAATTTTTTTATGCTTACTGACACTTTTCAGACCTATACATATGAAGGAGTGGAAGCCAAGAGGACCTTTAAAAAGGAGTAAGCCCAGTTCTCAGCACAGCCCAGAATGTGCCTCCTCGAGGCCTATCCCATTCAGGATTGCTTTTCTCTCCCCGTCCAGCATGAGGTTACCCAATGATCATTCCTTCTACCAACACTGATGTACTTCCAGCCTTGCCAGAGCAAACAAGTAAAAGCTATTTATGATTCAATTTGTTTTATATTAACAATGAAATTCATTGGAGTTCTAATTTGTAACATATTTTAAAACATAAAAATAAACACTGCTCTATATGTAGCCTCTTATTTTAAAAAAACTATGTGACATGTGCACTAGCAGACTGCTTTTGTTGTTTTTATTTTCACATTTGGCGAGCTAAAAATATAGGCATGGGGTTTTCTGAAATTTTGCACTGATTGTGAATAACTTCCTTGGTAGCATCTATTATTATAAAAGCAATACATGCTCACCCAGAAGGCTCAGAAATAAGAAAAGCAAATGCACCCACACACCTGCAAGACCCTGGGCTTGATCCCCAGCACTACACTGAAGGAAAAAAAATGTAAATCTGTTCATTTCATACTTTCATAAAAATCTCCATAGAGGAAATGTCGATTCTTCGGGTTTCGCATGTGGTACTTCTCTGATTGTGCTAGTCTTCCCATGGGAAGGGGGAGTGCACACCACTCCCACCTGAGGCGGGGAGACAGACACCGAGCCCTTCCTCAGTTCGTCTAATGCTGAGCCGAGTCCATGTGAATACAAGAACTACACGTAGCTCCTGGCTTTCAGTCTAATACGTTAGGATCGGTTACGCAGCCTGTTACAAACAAAAATATCTTAAGAAAAAGATCCCCTTAGTTCTCCTGTGGCACCAAGACTTGCACTGCAAATGCACCAGGCCAGCTGTGAGATGCGGCCACGGCCAGTGGCACTGCCCTCTCCAGCTCACTGAAGGCTTCTCCTCTCGCAGTTTCTCTCTTTTCTAGTATCAACTTCCACTATTTATTAGCATTAGAGACCTGCCTACTTCTGCTCAGCAGCTGCCCTTTCTGTAAGCTCTCTGAGGACAAGTGACCTTGTGCTCCCACGCAGCCAAGGGCAGGTGCACACTCTGGCTAACCGTGAGCTCTGTGCCTAGTGCATCCAGAAGAACTGGTGAGAAGGGAGTGTGAATCTGAGAAACCCACAGCTTGTCACTGGTAGGAAGGACATGGTCCGAGAGGGTGCTGAAGACAGACGACGAGGGGGAGCAGGAGCCTTGGCTGGGAGCGGCAGGAGCCCCAGGCGCACTGCAGAGCGGCTAGGCGCACCCAGCGACCCAGGATTTCCTTCAAGCACTTTCCCCCAGCCTCAGGTTGGGGAGGAAGTGGGAGGTCCCAGGGGGGACCACTGGTCACAGGTGACCACTCCACAGCTGCTGGATGGTGCCAGACAGTCACAGATGGCAGGATCACTGGACCTAGCAGGAAGGTGAACTCATCCCTCTTTTCCTACTTTTGTATGTATTGGAAATCTTCTATAACCAAGGCTTTAAAATACGACATTTGCACACACAGAACTCCAGAATCCAGCCTCCTGCCACCACAGCCCCTGCTGCCACCTCAGCTCAAGGCACCGCCATCATCTCCTGAATTACTGCAAGAGTCCCCTAAAAAGTCTCCTGCCCTGTCTTCCCCACCCAACCCCTCACAGACTCGACGATCCTTAGAGGTCTAAGTCAGATCATGTCACTTCTCTGTGGAAAATCTGCAATGGCTCCTTTTCATTAGAGAAGCCAGAGTCCTTGTGTGGCCTGTGAGACCTATGTGACCAGACATCCCACTACATCTGACATGAGTCCTGGTTTTAATGGCAAGTCTGGGGAAGATCATTCCAAGCAGGGGAAACACCTGGAGCAAAGGCCCTAAGAAAGAAGTTAGCCTGACAAGTCTGAAGAACATGGAGAGTCTAGAAAGAGTCCCTATGGCCATCTAGGACCATCTACAACCAAGACCAACGCTCAGGAAATACAGGCTAAGTTAGCCTTCCAAAATTCACAAATGGAAGGTGACAGGAGTGTGGTTTTGGAATCAGAGACTTGCCTAGACATGTCTTTCCACTTACCAAAATTCAATTTCTGACCCTCAATTTTTCTCATTTGAAAAATAGTAATGATTTTCTGAGATTTTTATTAATTAATGTAGTGCACAGAAACATCTGGAATAGTGCCTAACAGATAGCTGGTCCTCAATAAACATAAATAGTGCAAATAAGTGCTCTTCTCATAGATAAAACAGCAAAGTGTGTCTTGAGTCCATGGGAAAGCTCTTTTCCTAAAATATCTCCCAGCAAGCCTGTGGTAGAATGAGGGTCAGCTTCACAGAAGAGGTCTTAGTTCCAGTCCAGGCTGTGGCATGACTAGCTGGACACTTCAGGAATAGTACTTCATCTCCTTGGAATGCAGCTCAGTCATCTCTCAACGAGGGGACTGGGCTGGACCTCGACACTCCCCTCCAGTACTGAGCCTCTGCGCTGTGTGCAGACCTCTGGGTGATTCTTTTCTTAAGCAACCCCTGGGTCTGGGCCACAGGGAGAGGGTGCTGGAATAGGGAGGGTGGCATAAGGGGAAAGTGCCATTTGTGCTATTCAGTAGGGCTAGTTCAGGGTGCAAAACCTGCATGGGATCAGGGCCTGTGCTTGGTTTGGCCCTCCGCTGTTACTGAACACTGTCTTAAAGTTTCTAGCAACTTTGGTACAAGGAATTCACATTTTCATTTTATACTGGGCTCTGCAGATTCCTTACCAGTTTTATTGCTATGAGCTGACTATCATCATTAAGCACAAAAGGTATTTTTCTATGAGCAACTAGAGAGAGAGGCCATCAGCAAGACATCCCTGGGCACCTGAAGAGGTGAACAGGAGCATGAGGTAGGTGCCTGGAGTAGAAAGGACGTGGAGGAGGTTTCGTGGGGATGGGGTAGGGAATGCGTCCTTCAAAGTTATGAAGTGTGCTTTACCTTGGGGCACTGTCCTCTACACTACAGTGGACGAGTGCCATCGACTGGGCAAGGACACGGAGCCAAAGGTTTCCGGTGCAGACTGCCTCAGTATCTAAAGATGCTCCAGGAAGATTTGGCACACCATATTCTGTAGTTTGAAATGATAATTATTAAATGCCTCTTTAGTTACAAATTCCATACAAACGTAACACAAAGATTATTTTTCTTTTTTCCTGAACCAACTTCCCAACACTGCTTTCATTCACTGAACAAAAACTAATTTCTAAAAGGCACTATCTACCAGGCATCAGGTATCCAGGATGCACGCCCCTGGGAGAGACAAGAGTCACTAAGAATTTCCTTGAATGGATCCACATTCTCAGGCTTACCTTGGGCCTGAATCCGAATGCCCAGGGCAGCCTCATCCTCAGGCTGGAAGGTACCCAGGGCAGGCACTGTTTCCTGGGTGCTGATGTGAGATGGGGGTACATCTGTCCCCCAGTTCCAGGGCCCACCTTCAGGCATCATGGGACACAATGCTGACAAGTATATGGGAAAGGAAGAGTATCCAGGCAGCAACAGAAGGTGAGAAACACAAGGAGCCACAAAGCACACCCCGTCACGGGTAAGCACCGTCACAGCCACCTGCCCCACTGAGCAATCCATTAGAATGATGGCTACCAGGAGGGGACAGGGAGCTGTGTGCTTGTCCAGTACCTGGTGGCTGGGCATGCTGTGCAGGCAGCAGAGCAAAAGGAGCCTGAGGACAGTGAGTGAGTTCTCCCTGGACCTCAGCCCAGCTCCAGGGCTACAGCCTGTGGACTAGGGGGTCCACCTGGTTCCTGTCAAACAAATCTGGCATAGATACTATGCTCACTAAGAAAATATCTGAAAGTCAAGGAACAATACCCTTTTTCCAAACTTGAGGAAACAGTTTCAGATAAATGAGAATATGCTCAATACCATTTCTGAGTTTTATTTTAATTTTTCAACAAGATACTATTTAAACTAGGAAATGAAAGGACATGAATGTGACAACTTTCCTCTGTAACACACTCTTAGAGCAGAAAGATGTCAGTGAGGATGGAAATTGTCCCCCCTTCAATGTGGATAGGGTGCTGGTCTGGGTGTCTACAGTGAAGGGTACACACCTCTACCAAGCTATTATTCTGCATCGGACATGCCTGCTTGGGCTCTGGGGTCTTGAGCGCTACAGAGGCATGGCTCGAGTCTTCTGTGTGCACTGTGGCAGTCTCCAACACAAGCCAACAGTAACAGCATCAGGAGCACGCTGGACAACCTAGTGCCCAGGCCAGCCCTCCCTGGCCTATATTCTGAGAACCGCTCACACAGAAGTCTTACTGAGGTCCAGTCCCTGTTGTTCTTACCCATAGGTCACCTTGATCTGAACATCACCCCAGCGTTATGATCAGGACAAAGCGGCCACCTGGCCCAAGGGCAGCCAGTGTCTACACTTGAGAACAGCTTGTGATGAGAGCTTTAAACGATCAGGTGGGGCTCTCTGCTGGGTTTGACTCCAATACACAGACCATGCTGCTGGCCAGGAACTGTGGGCGAAAGCTGAGAGACAGGCGGAGCTGCACAAGACGCCAGGAGGCAAAGAGCTCAGGTCAAGTTCTAGTAAACAGAACCAACAGAAGAGGAGATGATAGGTTTCTGGATTGAAGTAAACGTCCACTTCTGATGGATGAAAGTAAGACTTGTTCACTCAAGTATTCGCGGGTCCAAGAGTACATATTCCTTTAGGCAAATGTGAAATTGAGCAGCTGCTATGTGCTGAACTCAACACACACATCAGCAGTGAGCACAGCTCTGCTCTCTCCCATGGCTTTGAACCTTGCTGAGAAACTCAGCTTCTGGAGGTGGAGACTCTCGCTGAGCAGTAAAGACACCCAAGATGGTGCCGGCCAAGTCAGAGAAGCATGCGGTATCTGGAGGTGTGTCCTCCACTGGACTCCACTTTCCCGTGATGCTGATTAAATGGCCCTGTGTGTCAGGCTACTGCACCTTATCTTCATCTGTAACTGCACACAAGGCTAGTGCCCAGAGCCACCAAAGTCATTAAGATACAAACTGACCTCAAGACAGAAAATTGTAAAACCTAGTGTTTTATGCACAAGACATGGCACCAATTCTGACACAGTTAAAAGCAACTTTTGCTATCACTACCAGTCTACACACATCGTGGGTTTACAATGCGCCAGACCTTTTTTCCTGGTGTTCTGAAGTGATCACCTCAGGTTAATCCTCTAAACCACCAGGGAAAGCGAACTCTGTAATCTGCTCTGTACGTGGCTGAACCAGACCAGAGCCCAAGAAGTCCAGTTCTGGAGTCTGTATGTCCTAGAGTCCAGACTCAAGTTTATTTTATGTGATTATGTAGGTAAAATTTTCACTCAGAATATCATCCAACAAATAACTCGTTCCATGTTGGCTCTACGTGCCAAATGCTGATCTAGGCCTCAGACACTAGACAAAGAAGAAGGCAGACAAAACTCTGTCCTCGGAGGGGATACAGGTATTAAGAGAAGGAGCCAAACACACAGCACATTAGAAGGTATGAATGCTACGGAGGATAATAAAGCCAGGAAGAAGAATGAGGAGCTCCAAGGTGAGATCACAGGTACTTTGAAATAGGTGTCAGGAGGTGCGATGGCACTGGGCAGGCAACCTTAGAGCAGTGATCTTGCCAAGTATGCTCAGTATGCTATCAGGCAGGGGTTATCCAAGGAAGAGCGGGGTTGGACTTGGGTCCACAGCAGCCCGAAGACAGCCCTAGAGTTCACTGAGTGAGTTTCTGGGCCCTGCAGTGGGCAGAACCCAACTGGTATCATCTCTGAGGGCTCAAGCTGCTATCTAAGGAGCAACAGGGTATAGCAGGAAAGCCGGATGAAACAAGCAACGGCATCTTTACTTCTTCCAACTTGGAATCTGTGAAGGGTTTCTTTGAGAGGCAGCCATGTTCAAGACTTCATGAACTCTACTCTTCCCAGTTTCTAGCTTTTTAAAAGCCAAGATACTATGTGTCAAAGGGGCCTGGATGACCAACAGATGGATTATTTCTCATTCAAGCGAGACCACACTGCACAGTAACTGCTTCCTAGGGAGCACCCTTCACACCAGGGGAGAGCCGCTCCGGGAAAAGAAAGATATATATGAGGTGCAGCGCGTACAGAATGATGGTGCTGCTGTGAACGTGCTGTGCAAACATCTCTGGTTTCATTGTCTGGCTTTGGAATCAAGGTGCTGGCCTTATAGAATGAGTTACAAAATGTCCCCTCACCTCGATTTGGGGGGGGAATAATTTGAGAAAGATTGGTATGAATTATTTAAATGCTAGACAGAATTTGCCAAAGTGATCCAGTCCTGAGCTTTTCTTTGTTGGGAGGTTTACCTTACTGATCCAATTTGTTTTCTTCTTATAGGTCAACAGATTTCTATTTCTTCTTGAGTCAACTTAGGTAATTAATGTTTTCCTAGGAATGTGTATCTTTTACTTGGGTAATCCAATTTTTTTGGTATATAATTATTCATAGTATTTCCTTTAATCTTTTTTATTTCTGTAAGGTTGACAGTAACAGCTCCACTTTTATTTCAGGCTTTAGTCATGTCATCTCACCTTTTTGTTAATCATCCAGCTAAAAGTTTGTCGATTTTGTTAATCTCTTTGAAGAATCAACTTTTGGTTCCACCAACTCTTCTTGACTGTTTTTCTGTTCACTATTTGATTTACTTCTGTCGAGTCTTTATTATTCCCTTTCTTCTGACAACTGAGAAGCTGTCTTTCCTATTTCTTTCCTATTTCTTTTAGTTGATGACTAAAGGTAGATCATGGACTGAGAACTTTCTTTTTAAATATGCCCTTATGGCTACAGATTTTCCTCTGAGCCCTGTAACCCATAAGCTTTCATATGATGAGTTTTCACTTTCTCCTAAGGATTTTCTAATTTCCTTTGTGATGACTCCTTTGACCCACTAGTTGTCTAAAGATGTTTGATTTCCACATTATTTGTGAATTTTCTAGTTTTCCTTCTGTTATTTCTAATTTCATCTGATTGTGGTCAGAGAAGATAGATACTCTGTACAATTTCATTTTTTTCTAAATTTATTCAAACTGTCTTGTGGCCTGATACATGGTTTATCCCAGAGAATGTTTTGAGAATATGCATTCTGCTGCTGTTGGTTGGAGAATTCCATATATCTGCTAGTCTAGCTGGTTTAGTGTTAGAGCCTGTTTTCTTACTTTTTTTTTTTTTTTTTTTTGGTCTAAATGCTACCCATTACTAAAAGTGGGCATTGATGTTTTGAAAAATTTTTGTGCAAGTGTCTACTCCTCTCTTCTGTTGTATTGCTTCGTATATTTTGCTTTAGCATTTGCGTGGCTGTTATATATCTTTGTCTGCTTTCCAGAACTGACAAAATTATTTCAGATAGTTTCTGCTTATTATCCAATCATTCCATGGAGGTAGGAACTTGGGAGTTGCTACTTCACCATTGTGAACGTGGGTCACCAGGGGTGATTTTCTTACACAGTTCTCAAGAAGGACCAAAAAAGGGGAAGTCTATATTTATAGATATGAACATTAAAACTGAGCATCGTGAGCAGAGGTCTGAAGCCACATTTCCTACTTATCTCAACTCATGGTTGTCCTGGAGTGACCCCAAGGGATCACAGTACTCTATGACATTCATTTCGAAACGCACTGTTGTAAACTATTAAAATCCCTTGACATTTACACGCTGAGTATCTGCGACCTAATGTCAGAAATATGTAAATAGCCCTTCAATAAAACAAATATGCTGACTGCTCAGGTAATTACGCTAATTACAGCTGAAGATTTCCAGTCGTAATTGCGACGTCTTTCTCACACAACCGGTTAAACTCTGCTCTACTGAAGCTGTTTTCAAACTTTTAAAAAAACTTCTAGCTGTAGATGGACACATTTTCATGTGGTGCCGAGAACTGAACCCAGTGCCTCACGCGCGCGAGGCAAGCGCTCTACCACTGAGCCACAATCCCTGCCCCTGTTTTTAAACTTTAAAAGGCAAGAGGACATCTTTCTTTTTTCCTCAGCCAGACACCGCTCGGGGCGCCGCGGGGCCACGGCGCGCAGTACCCGGACAAAGGGGAGTGCACAAACGGAACTTCCGGCGCGGCTGGCGCACTTCCGCCTTGGAAGCGGAACGCCGGGCTCCGCCCTGGAGCGGCAGCAGGGCGGAAGTAGGTAAACGGGCCGCTTCCGCTTCCGGGCGTGGCCGCGGCGCCTGCCGGCCGTCACGGAGGCCGAAGTCGCGCGCGTGCGCGGCGGGGCCGGCGTTCGTCTCCCGGGCAGAGGCGCTGGGCGGCAGTCCGGGCGCGTCGGGCTTCCTGGGCTTGCGACGGGATGGAGGCGCACGCGGTGGACGGAGGCCCGGGGCGGCGCGGGCCTGGGGCTCCGCGGGCCGAGGTCGGCCCGCTGCCGAAGCACTCGTACTGGCTGGACCTCTGGCTCTTCGTGCTCCTGGACGTGGCGCTGTTCCTGCTCGTCTACCTCCTGCCCTGGTGAGCCGGTGGGCTCCTCGCGCGGCGGGGCGAGGTTGCTGGCGGCCGGCCTTTGCGCGCCGCTTCGGGGTCGCGGAGGCCCAGGGGTAGCCAGGACCGCCCGCCGCCGCGGCTCAGCGAGTGCGAGCGGGTGTTGCGGGAGCCGCGCCCGCCGGCGTTCCGGGGACTGACCGCCACGCGCCCTGCGGGGACTCGGGCCCCACGAGTCCGGCCTGCAGCGTGGACAGCTTCGTGGGCAAATGTGCTTGGTTTTGAGCCCACCCATTTCTCTCTCTTTCTGTTCTTTTCATTCATCTACCGGGGATTGAACTCAGCGGCACTCGACCACTGAGCCACACCCCCAGCCCTATTCTGTGTTTTATGTAGAGACAGGGTCTCACTGAGTTGCTTAGCGCCTCGCCATTGCTGAGGCTGGCTTTGAACTCGCGATTCTCCTGTCTCAGCCTCCCAAGTGCTGGGATTAGAGGCGCCACTGCACCTGGCTGAGCCTGCCCATTTCTTAAACTTAGCCTCATCCACCCCATCACTCCTCCCAGAAACCTGGGATTCTCACTTCCTCCTTTCCTTACACCTACATGTCCTAGGACACCACCTGCTGAGTCAAGAGATTGTTTAGAATTCTCTTGCAAAATCCGTGCCCTCCATTTTCATTGCCACTTTGAAAAAACTGGCAGGGGATGAAATGAAGGAGCTTACAGAGCTGAGGAAAGGCAGAACTAGAACAGACACAGATGATGGTGAAGGACAGGTTCAGGGAGAAGCAGCTCTTGTTGGCTTAGCACAATTCACTTCTGAGATTGGCACTCAGGCTGTTCCTCTTTCCTCAACCCTGTCCTTAAATTTTGGCAATCGGACTATCTTCGACTTCAGCGTCTGATTCCTTTGATGGCGTGGCAGAATAGAAGGCAGAGGGTTGACCGGAGGGAATGGTAAAAGGAATGGGTGTTTCCATAGAATCCTTCACTGGCATTCCTAGTTTCCACTTCCCTCCCACCAGAATCCAATAACAAGGACAGTGATTTTTTTTGTCTTGTTTTGATTTTTGTTTTTAGTAATGATCAGAATTCTCAGGTATGGGTGGAAAATGGAACTTGAAAATTTTTTCTACACCATTTAAAAAAAATTCTTTATCAATGTGTAAATCATTTTAGAGATAGACACTTAACTAAAAAGTGATTTTTCAGAGGTTGGCATAAAGTGTTAAAATGGGCAGATAGAGTTAACATCCTTGACAAACATTTGGTTTTTACAGATGGATTTGCTGACATCTCAAGACTGCTGGATTCTGGAGTGAATTCTGAAAATGACTACAGTCTTCTTGAACAAAGAAGATAGGATTGTGTGGCTGCAGAATTTCAAGCCTCTAAGGGACCTTTCTTTCATTTTACATGTTATTTTCAACTCATTTGGGGAACTACTAAATGAGTAGTGATCTCATTCATAGCTGAGTTCTTAAAACTAGATGCAGTGTTTCACATTTAAACTTTTTTCAAACAGCTAATGGCTTTCTAGGGGCTGGTGTAGAAGTATTTGTATTTCAAAGCTTAGCATGTTCCCGGAGAATACAGTAATGCCTTTAATGTTGTGAGCGTTGGTCTGGGTTTAAATCATTTACACAATGTGGTGTGTAACTAGGTGAGGTGAGGGAGCTGTAAATTCCAAAGTTATTTAGAAGTGAGAGGAGGACTTCTAAATAACTTTAGGAGGACCAGTGTTCTTAGATTGTGCAGAGGCTGTAACTAACACAAGCGGTGCAGAACATAGAGTGCTCTATGTATTGGCTCCAAACACACTTAGCTTTTAAATGGTCTTTTCATGACCTTTGAAAAGTTGCATGTGGTCAGCAGGTCGATGGTCACAAGGGAGGTAGCCTCTGATGGTGGAGCCCGCCTGCACACCCTCGAGCACCCTCAAACACCCTCAAACAGGAGTGTGTTTCAAGGCCATTCTTTTTTTTTTTTCCAAATTGTTGTGTTGAGTATGCTTGTGTCTAAAACCTTTGCTTTTATAATGCTCGCAACTTAAGTGCTTCTGCAAAATCAGTGTGGTATTTATTCTACAGAGCCCTCATCATTGGCTGGCAGCATTTTAGACACAGCAGTGGACCAAAAATTCTTGCCTTTATAGAGATTGTTCTCTCATTGCTGTTCTTTTTAAAAGTCTAATTGTTATTAAACATAAATCTAATTGTTGTTTAAATCCAATCACATTACTGATCTAGGGGTGCTCAGCGGGCACTGAATTGAAAGGCCATACACCAAAAGCAGCTGCTCTGTGCACTTGGGTCACCCTCAAAGCTTTCTACTGTGGAAGCCAGAAGTTGGCTGGTCCTTGAAATAGTGGTATTTGATGTATGTGAACTTGTAAAGCATTCCCCTCCCTTGTGATCAAGGTGTAAGATCTGGAGAACTCTACAGCTGCCTTGCAGAAGGGTGTTTAGGGTTAGGATCAGGCCTGAAGTTGCCCTTGGCTGATTTCAGTTGGCCTGGTGACTCTTTGTTATGCCTGCAGGGTGTTGTTGCTCTGTGCAAAGAGAACATTCTGTGGAAGGTGTGGTTGAACCGTGAAGAGGAAAAAATGGGATTTTACCAAATGATTGTCTTGCTTTTCTGTGCTAACAATTTTGTCTAATACACATTTACTTACATAGCTGAATTTGGTTTATTATATCAAATTATCTGGTAGTAAGGTTATAAAAAGTTTGAGTGCTGGGGCTGGAGTTCTGGCTCAATGGTAGAGTGCTTGCCTGGCATGTATGAGGCCCTGGGTTCAATCCTCAGCACCACATATAAATAAATAAAATAAAAGATCCATTGAAAATTCAAAAATTAAAAAAAAAGTTTGAGTGCTTATGTAGCTTACTGTTAGAGCACAGACTGGTGATCATCATCCATAGCACCTTTCTGAGCCCCAAATCTGCCTACTGACACAACTATCACATGTTCTGAAAGTTTCTAGCATAGCCAAGAGAAATCTTAATGTGATGGCTGATCTTCTGTGTGTCAGTTTGAGCTAAGGATCCAAGAAAGCTAGTAAGACTTTGTTCTTCTGTGTGTCCAAGGGGATGTTTCTATAGGAGATTAGCATTTCAACTAGCAGACTGAGCAAAGACGATTTCCACCCCAGGGTACTAAGCATCCAATCCCAAGAGGGCCTGGAGGCACCAGAAGGGAAGAGGAGGGTGAATTGGGATTTCAGCACTCCTGGGGCCTGGGCCTCTGGCTTTCAGGAGGCAAAGCCATGGGGCTTCTGAACCTCAATAATCATGTGAGCCAATCTCTCACACTAAATTCCTTTCCATATATCCTGTTCTTTTCTCTGGAAACACTTCACTAGTGTGCTGATACATACACGTGACTGTATATGGTAGCATGAGGGCTGAATCTTTTGCTCAAATGAATAAACTACCTAAAAACTGCCATTTTTAAATTGCTCACAGTGCCCACACTTTGAAGGCTTTTGAAGGGTATAAATGGGACACCATAAAAAGTTGGAAACTTGCTACAACAAGAAGACATCAAGAATAACCAATGTGACTTTAATTGTATAAATTCATTTATAAATCCACACATTTGATTTCATGTAAGTAAAATGAGGTTTAAAGTACCACTTGAAATGAAATTGGCTTAGCAGTTGCAGAACAGTTCTAAGGGGTCTGTTAACCTGAAATTTCTAGCACATAAAGAGCACCAAATACCTGGACCCTAAAAGGGATGGAGTTGCACTTGGAAACCCAGGACATCTATGGTCAGTGAGGGTGTTAATGTAGGTGGTGCTCAAAGAGGTACACCAGGGCCACTGGGCCACACCCATTTTTATGATGTTGGCCTCTAAGAACGGTTTTTACATTTCAAAATGACTGAAAGGAATCAAAGGCTTTCTTGGGAAAATTAAGTAATCTGGTTTTAGTGTTGGGGCTCATTGGAGCATCATGCCTGTTCTGTGTGCATGTCATCCGTGGTCACTGTCCCTGCAGAGGCAGGGCTGAGCAGTGAGAACAGCTGGTACACAAAGCCTCTGTTCTTCACTGTCTGGCTCCAGGAAGTCTGCCAGTCGCTCTGGTGCTGTAATCTAGACTTGCCCCAGGTTTGAACCACGAACACCTGGGGTGACGTGGGCAGGGATTCCAAGCACTCTTGAGCTTTTAATTGACTTCATTTTCCATAAACACAGACCACATAGGGGAGGGACACAATTCACCAATGCAAAGTCCA
The DNA here is from genome assembly GCA_004024805.1 of Geosciurus inauris. Lineage (NCBI taxonomy): Eukaryota > Metazoa > Chordata > Mammalia > Rodentia > Sciuridae > Geosciurus > Geosciurus inauris. The sequence goes on from PVHX01019878.1 coordinate 24,208, forward strand.
ACCATGTTAACTTAAAAACTTTATCTTAAAACCTTTTGAACCAAAAGAAATTGATTGCACATGAAAATATAATTCTGAAGACAAGTATTTTAAACATTTTAATAATGCTTGCCTGTGTTATAAGGTTATAAGTTTATAACATGAAAATATCTATAAAAATATTAATAGGCACCCCAGAAGTAGAGATTTTACATGCGAATGATTAGTTAGTATGTGTTGAATCTACCTGGAGTGCTGAATCAACAAAACCAAATGGCTTCTAGTTTGTATAGTACTAAATTACGCAATTCAGGAGGTTTCTTAAAAACTGAATAGTACGTTAAAAGGCAAAATTGGACATTGGTATTTAATGTTTGCAACTAAATTGGGTGTTGAAAAGGTAGATTTCTGAAACTGCTATTAAATACAGAAATTAGTGTAGATGTTTCAATTAATATATTCCCAACTGAACATCTTGACCAAATAGAAGTTAAAATGAGGCCACACGAAGTTTTTGAAAGCTATTAAAAAATACCTGAAGCCCCCTTTTCTAGTATTTTGCAATGTAATCAAAGCAGCAATGAAAAATATTGACATTTCAAATACAACTCTATAAACCTTATGTTATTTACAAACCTTCCATTATAAAACTTAAAAAGTTTTCTTGAAAGATAAAAATTTAGCTGATATTCAAGTATTTCCAAATTGAGAGTGTATAAAAAGATAACTTACAGGTAGAAAAGGCTGGTGAGAAGCAGCAGAAGACCATCTACTGGCAGAAGACAGTCCGGCCAAGGTCTGACAAATGGCTGGGGTTAGCTTTCCTAATCAATTATATTTGATTATCTAAAAGTATTCATTTTTAACCACTTACATTTTGGAATAATTTAACAATTTATGGAATCTGTCAATATACTAACTTTACTAGTATATTGAATTATAAAGTTATAAAGTTTTCCATTTAGAAATGTCAAGAAAACTTTGATTCTATAATTCTCAATTCTCTGGGACACTATAAAACTATTCTAAATCCAAATTAGGTTATCAGCTTAGTATAAAATGAACTCACAACTAATGAGATATGGCAGTTAAAGGAAGCTGTTTTTTGCTCCTAAGTTCATCATATGAAAATCCCTTTAATAAAGAAAACCCTCCTCTCCATGAGGGTAGCTGGGGTAAATTTGAGAAAAAAAATACTGGAAGGATACCCAAATTAGTTGCACATTTCTTTAAAATTAAGCCCTAAGAAGTTCATCTGGAAGCCAGTAGCAGGGAGAGCTGGGCCGTCCCGGAGTGAGCCAGTAGCAGGGAGAGCTGGGCCGTCCCGCAGTCCCACTTAGAGGACTCGGGGCTGATCCCCAACACTGGTTGTTAGCAGTCCCAAGCAAACCAAGGTAAAAATCTTTCACATTCACATAAAATTAGAACAAAAAAGTATGACAAGATAAATAAATATTCTGAAGTTTACATACTTTGACTCCTCAGCTCGCGTGGCTAACGCAGTATTTACAAACACATGTAAGAGTTAAAGGCCTATTTATGTTAACCAGATACTCTGAAGATAAAAGTTCTAGGAGGAAAATTAGTTCTGACCTTGAAATTTTTAAAAAAATTGTTAATCATTAAGGCATTTTCCCCCAAAATGCTACAAAACTCATGGTCAACTTTTTTTTAAGACACTTGAAGGGCTCAGGTGTGGCAGAAGTCAGGAACAAATTGGTAAAACCTCCTGGCTACCCATCAAAAAGTGCTCTTCAAAAGGCAGATGCTGCTTTGACTAGACAAACCATGTACTTCTGGCATGCTGATCAGCAGTTTACACGAGGACTGGTCAGTCTAATACTTATGGGTCCACTAGCCATATAAGGGGGACAAATTTAATTTTTATTCAACTGTTACAAATGGCAAATATTATATACTCCCTGACTTTCTATATTTCAAGGCATGCCAATATACTCAAAGTGAATTTCCAAAATATCCACTAAATTGATCATCATAGAGGAAAACATTTAACATTATATTCGTGTGTGTGTGTCTGATTTTTTAAATGCCATAGATTTAATTTTATCGGTCACTAGGTTTGGTCAGCAGGAACATCTTAATGGCCTCTGAGGATAAGCTGGTGGACACCGTCACCTACCCACTGGAGTGCACACGGGGCTTGTGGAAGGGCAGCAGCCGCGGCCATCATGTGACAGGTCCTAGGCCGCTGTCACTCTGAGACGGTGAACAGCGGGGACCAGAGCCAGTCTTCGCTGGAAAGCAGAGCGTGGGCCTCTGACGGTATTTCATTCTGTACGTATCAGTCATGCAGCCATCGACTGAAAAGTAGGTGGTCAGTGACACGGCCTCGGGGGCGCACGGCGCGCCGGGGTGCGGCGGCGGCTGGCGGGGGGCCTCCGCACGGGCAGCGCTGGGCAGGCAGGGGGCTCGGCCGCCCGCGCGCAGCCCCGCGTGGAGGGGGCCGGGCTCTGGACGGGGGTCGGGACCGGGCTCAGGACCGGGCTCGGGACCGGGCTCAGGACCGGGCTCGGGACCGGGCTCGGGACCGGGCTCTGGCGCAGCGCGCGGCCCGGCGGGGCTGCCGGGCCCCTCCGCAGGGCGGACGTCGGGCACAGACCCCCTGGGCTCTGGCCGCGGCGCGCCAGGGACAGCGTGCTTCTTGGGCGGCAGCGGGGGAGGCGGCGGCGCACCGAGAGCCGGCCCGGGGCAGCCGCCCGCGCTGCAGGCTGGCTGAGCCCCAAGTCCCCCGGGGGCACGGCTCTCCCGGGAGCACTCGGCCGCGGCTCGCTGCGGAGGGTCCGGCCGCGGCCCGCGAGCCCCGGGACGCGGAGAACGGCACGAGGACGGGGAGGCCCCCGCACTGCCCTTCACTCTCTTCCCGGGCGAACCGTCCCCCAGGTGCACCGGCACAGCCGCCCTCTCGGGATGCTCTCTCCTCGGCCTCCCCGAGAACCTGCCTCCGCCGGGCTTTCCAGCCTCCTGCGGACCCGCCGCCCGGGAGTGCTCTCGGGGCCCAGGCGAAGGGAGGCGGTGCGCACTGGCTTCGCCGGCATGTGGCCTGAAATGCAGATGAAAGCAGAGCTGAAACACCTCCCGCAACAGGGGCCCTGGGGACCAGCGGGCTCCGCCTGGATCTCACCCCTGCGTGGCGTGTGTTCCTTTTGCCACACAGCAGAATTGGGAGACATACGCCCAGAACGTGCTGGTGCCCCCCGGACATGCTCCTCACCAAATTCATATTTCTCTTTTTTCTTTTCCTTTTTGTGTGGCGCCAGAATCCGCAAACCACGTTTCTCACAATTAGAGACATACTTTAAAGCTCATTTCACTGAAATTACATTCATCAGTGATGAAATACAGCACAGAACTTACGGAAAATGCTACAAGCTGACAATTCAGTACTCAGATTGTTCTCAACCACTTTGCAACACTGAGAGGCAACTGGTGAAGATGTTTAAAATCTGATATATAACACTATAAGAACGGTGCATAATTTTAAATAATTTAATCAAAATTATCTTTGGTAAGGTAATAACTAATTCCTAAGGTGGAGATAAATCATATGCTACAAATTATTTTTTTGTGACTTTTTCCCCTATGAATTTTCTCCTATAAATTCACAGACCTGAACTAGAGTGGAGCCCTCTGGCTGGGGAGAGGCAGCTATCACAGCTCAGCTGCGCTGCTTTGAGCAGATTACTTTATCTAGACCTCAGATTTTCTCCTACATAAGACAGCGGTTCCCCCATCCACGGTTTCAGCTGCCCGTGGCTGACTGCAGTCTGAAAACACTGCCGAGGAATCCCCTAAAGTAAACCACTGATAAGTCCTAAACCACCCGCCCCCTCTGAGCAGCATGAGGACCCCAGGCCCTGCCCTGCCAGCGCCACCCTCCGTGAGCTGCCATGCTGCCCCAGGGCCACACCTGCCCTCGCCCCTCAGCTCCCCTTAGCGCAGGTGCAGGTGACCCGAGGCACAGCAGGGAGGTACCTCAAGGAACTTAAAACAAGTCCGAAGCTGCTGTGGCCTAGACTCCGCCATGCGTGAAACTGAGGACGGAGGGAGTTCTGCTGGCTTCCCCGTCACACATCACACACACAAGCCACAGCCACAGGGCATGAGTGCCCACCATGTGCAAGAGAGGCACAGCCCATGGAGGCCTGGTGCTCTCCTGGTGGGGCACTCACTGGGTGGGGCCCCACACCTCCCGCCCTGGGTGTGAGGGGCCACTGTGCCCCTCCTGGCCCTTGCAGGCCCAATGCCCATGGCACACACATCTTAGACTCACTGCTCTCAGGGCAGGAAGAGGGATGCATGCGGCCCTGATGAACAGGAGCTCCTACACTGCCGGCTCAGGAAGAAGGCCTTCACACTCCCAAGTGTCCAGCATTACCTTTTCACCAAATGACTTTTTACTTGCAGATGTGATTCTGGGTGGAGCTCATGGGATCTGCAGCCTGCTTCCGAGTCCTTAAGTTCTCTTCTAAAATCTGGGTTGAGAGAGGGAAAGAGAAGAGGAAAACAAAATTACTCAAGTGGTCTTGTAGGACTTATCCCATTTGGCAATTCTCTTCTAATTCAAAACACAAAAATGAGTTCTTGGAGACTTAACTGAAAACACGGCCCCTTTCTGAACTAACCCCTTTCTGCCACAGCAGTGACTCTTGCCCTGAAGTTGCTCCTGCCGGGTCACCTGGACTCTGTGTTCCTTACACGACCTTTACTGAGAAAGCACTGTCAGTCAGCTCCACATCACTGTGACCAATGCTGCTCCCAGACTGAGTCCACGCTCAGCCACGCAGTGCCCCAGGCGAGGCAGCCTCGAGCAGGCAGCTGTTGTGGAGCAGTGTTGCTCCCCCAGGGCCTCCAGGACGCAGGCGAGGGGCGGAGCCACAGGGAAGATGCCCCTCTCCAGCACCGCCCCGTGACCCTGCTCCAGCCATGTCCACCTGCCTCCAGCCACCACCCAGTAGGTCCACACTGGTGCACGCTGGTCAGGCGACACTCTCAGTCCCTTCACCTGAGCGTTCTTGCATTATCGGGTGCCTGGGACGCCTCCCACCCATCCACAACAGCGCTGGGGGACCTGCCCGGGAAGGCACCCGCCTGGGTTCTCTGGATCCTTGAATTATGGGCAGGTCACTTTATCAAGCTTCTTTCTCAGTCACAATCTGGTCCCTCCTTTGTGGAATGGGATACTAACACACTTGAACTCCTTCACGGGATTCTGGGGATGGCCAGTGGATCACAGGCTGGGATGTAGGAGACACACCAACACCCGTGAGCTGCTGGTCACTGCCTACGCAAAGCCTGAGAAGCTCGCGTTACTTGATATCCTCAGCTACCTTATGAAGGAGTCCTAGAGGTTTTGTGGATGAGGAATCAGAGGCTTAGACAGGCTAACAAGTTATCCAAAATCTCACGGCCAGCAAATGGGAACTGGATCTTCATTGAGCCCCGCCAAACCCTGAGGCTGCATCACCCCAGTTCTGACATGTAACAGGCACGACATCAGTTATGAAATTGATTTCAACAAAGTCACATGAAAAACCATTTGCAATCTGACCGGTTAATTCCAAGCCGGGTACACTGTGAGCTTTCAGATTCGGAATCCAGCATTTCACCAGCTGCCTCCTTTGTAACTACAGCTCACCAGGACAGGGCCTCCAGCCCCCAGGACACAGCACAGGGAGCTGGTCTGCTGCTGTAGCCCTAATGCAGTGACTGGACGGACCGGAAGGCCTTCAACACTGTCAGTGCCCAGAGAAAAACACTACCCAAACCAGAGCGCGCTCTACAAAATATTACTTCAAAACCACTCTCAAAAGGTGACCACTGCCCTCTAATTCTAATACATCTAAATGAAACTAATTTCCTCGTTATAGGTGAAGTAGACCCCACCTGTTACAACTGTGAAACTACAGGTTGTCCCACGGGGTACAGACAAGGGACCCAAGCCCTGGACTTGGATTTTACAGCAGTCTTACCTACCAGCAGCTTCTGAGGCCCGTTGGGGGTGGTAGCAGCTTCATGTCTGACAACCAACTTCCTCCTTGCTGAGCAAGAGGGACCTGCAGCTGCCGTTCACCACTAGAAAAATCCCCAGCACCAGGGTATAAACGCAACACAGAAGAGCCTTCCGAGTCTGGTAAATTCCGAGTGCCAACCACCTACTTGTCTAGGAAAACAAACCCAGAGGCTGTACAGAGCTCGTCTGTGCCCACATTAGCCTCCATCTTCAGAAGGTGAGGATGTGCCAAGTGTCACATTAGCCACTGCAGCAGTTCCCAAGGTGTGGCCACAAGCCCTGGAGGCCGCCAGGACCCTCCCAGGCTAACGGTCCACTGTTCCCACCCTGCCACCACGAGGTCAGCTGGCATTCCCACCGACAGCAAAGCCAGGTCAGACGAGGCTGCCAGCACGGGACAGCCACCCTGGACCAGCAGGGACTCTCCTGACAGCCACACACTCGCGGTCTTCAAAAAGCCAGTTTCACTGAAACATATTTGATGAAGCAAGAAAAATTGTTTCATTCTATTAATTATGTACGTTTTAAATTATTTGGTGCAAGAAAAAAGGAGGCATACATAAAGCACTCTGTTTTTTTTTTGCTTCTCCTTTCTGGTGCTGGGATTTGAACCCAAGTTGTTCTACCACTGAGCCACAGCCCCAGTGCTCTGTCTTATTCTGAGATGGGGCCTCACTGAGTGGTCCAGGCAGGCCTTGACCCTGGCTCCTCCTGAGCCCCTGGGTCACAGGCATCACCAGCAGAGTGGACTTGCATGAAGTCCCCTGGGCGTGTCCTGATGTGAGGATGTGTCAAGAACAACACCCACAGGATGGTCTGAGCACAGAATGCACTCCTACCCCAGGAGACGCAGACACACTGGGTGTTCAGACTGGGGTTCAGCAGACGTTCTCCTGAAAATGAAGGAGAACATGCCACCTAAAGGGAGAGGGCTGGTGGAGCTCGTGCCTGTGGGGACACGGCAGCCTCAGGAGGAAAGCCTGGCCGAGTGTCTAGCGACGCGGGTGTTCGCAGTTTCCAGGGTGTCCCGAGTGTGCTGCTATCTGCGGTGACGTTAGCCAGTGTGGTTTTGAAAAGACCGTCAAGTGAACACCATCGACCTCGGGGGCCTGGTGTGGCTTGGCAAAGCGCCTTTTCTCAGGGGACGACACAGAGGCGGGACGTTGTGCAGGGGACAAGGCATCGGGGAGGTCAGCGCCTGTCACGGTGCTGCAGCACAGAGTCACCTCCCGTGGGCCAGGGCCCTCTGAGGCAGCCTGTGGACACTGCCTATGGTGGCGTGCCAGGAGCAACACAGCAGTTTCTAAGGAGGCCAAGGACCACTGCCTTCCAACCGCACCGCAGGGCCGAGTGGGAGCTGCTCTACCCACCGCACCCGGGTGACGCCTCCCTCCCTGCTGCTCCACCGCGCCTCACGCCTTCTCTCCTCCTCTCCATCCTTCCTTCCTTCTCTCCTACGACCTCAGTGCCCTGGCCTCTCCATCTGACCCCAGCGTGGGGCCTCGACCGGGCGTCGGGCTGTGTGTCTAGATACTGCCCCTGTGCAACTCAGAGCAAAGGTTTTGACAAACAAAATTCACTTCTTCCCTTTTATCTCCTTTTAATTCTATTGTAATCTCTTGTTTCCTTCAACTTTTTGTTTGGGAATAGTTCAAAAACTCCAGAAAGTCTAAAGGTGAAAATCTATACAAAGAAAACCTGTTTTTTACCCAGAATCAACTCAATCCACCTTTTTTTCCTGACCCATTGGATGACACCCCACAGCCTCATGCCCACACATCAGTTCTGCCCCAGCTGCTCCCACTCCTGTGGTGCCTCCGATGCAGCTCGCGCTGCTGCTCGGGGACTTCCACTCCAAGACCAGGAGGACCTGCAGCCCATCCTCCAGAAGCCTCGGGGTCGGACCTTCTGGGCTAACCCTCTCCCATGCGCTCCGAGCCCTTCCAGCCCCTCACTGCAGGCTCTGCAGCTGTCTCCCTTGTCCCCCTCTCCCCACGATGTCTGTTTGCCCTGCAGTCTCCAGCTCTGCTGAGTGACCCCAGCATGGCCCTGGCCCTCAACTCCCACACAGGCTGGGGCTACGATGCCAAGCCTTCATGACCTCCAGAACAGGCTCCTGACTGCCTCATGATATCTACCTCCCTAACATGGGCCCCGAACCTGCTCCTGTTCCTGCACCCCCGTGTGGCAGATGGAGCCAGCTGCATGGGGCCGCTGAGCCCACATCCCTCTCTTTCTCATGCTGTATGTCTGCCACAAAAGCCAACTGCACCAGTGCTTGAAGCCTCGCGACTCGGGGTTCCGGACACTGCTCTCTGCTGGGCTGTGGGCTGGCATCATGCCAGCCTCTCCACCGAGCAGCCTCTCTCCTAGGACGCAGGTCAGACCGTGCCAGCGTCCTGGCCTGGGGCCTGCCACCCTGCCCCGTGAACTGCGGTGCACACCCACCCAGTCTGGCTCCCACGGACGCCTGCCGCCTCCCAGGACTGCCGCAGATGCACGCCCGCAGGTGGGGCGCACGGCACGGGCACGCACGGGAGGCCGACCTCCTGCTTGCGAAACCTGCTCTCCCTCCAGTGTGTCCGCTCTTCACTTCTGGGAATCAAAGCTTCCAAAATTCCTTCCACTAGAAACTCATTTTAAAAGGGACCAAAACATTTCAAATGCACTGTGGTAAGTCAAGTCTCTGCTGCGGCTCCAGGCAGCACAGGAGGGTCTGCGGAGCACCACTACAGGCACAGGACAGGCTGACGCATGCCGCAGGGCAGCACGCAGACCCCGCGCGCCACCGTCAACACGCAACATGGAGCCCCGCTCATGTCCCAGAAAACACACAAGCGGACACGGGCAACGCCTTGACTCTCAAGTCTTCAGGCTGCAGGAAGGAGGACTAGAGAACTGGCTGCTGGCAGTCCCTCAGCTCGTGTGAGAAATGCTAAAGAAACACGGGAAAGACACAAGCACAGAGGGCATCTGCCAATGGGAAGGACAGGGCACGGCACACAGTCACAGAGGGCATCTGCCAATGAGAAGGACAGGGCACGGCACACAGTCACACAGAGGGCATCTGCCCATGGGAAGGATGGGGCATGGCACACAGTCACAGAGGGCATCTGCCCATGGGAAGGAC
>PVHX01019879.1:0-33360 GCA_004024805.1 Geosciurus inauris
TTGGTACCGGGGATTGAACTCAGGGGCACTTGACCACTGAGCCACATCCCCAGCCCTATTTTTTGTTTTATGTAGAGACAGGGTCTCACTGAGTTGCTTAGCGCCTCGCTGTTGCTGAGGCTGGCTTTGAACTCGCGATTCTCCTGTCTCAGCCTCCCTGAGTGCTGGGATTACAGGCTTGAGCCACCGCGCCCGGCTTTCAACCTTGAATTTTAAGCTCCATATCTAGCATCTTAACTCTTACGAAGGCTCCTGTCCTAGACCCATGGTTTGTGTTGGAGTAGCTAAAAAGTTACAAGGCTTTAAGGGCACATCTGCAATCTCTACTGATTGGATTTTAATGTTTTGGCTTTCAGTAGGCAAATTAAGCCATTGCCTCTAGGGAATATTAGAAAGGGATAATTCAGGTTGTAATTATTGTGACCAACTGTTGTATATAAGAATCAAAATCACAAGGACGCAGCTGTCAAACATCTGTATAGTCCTTTTGGTTTAAACATTCTGAAAGAAGAAACATGTCACTCCTTGTTTCCATTCCTCCTCCTTCCCAGTGTTTTGAAATGCATATTTTGTATTCAACATATTCAGTCACAGATGATTGGTTTATCTATTAATTTACTGTATTAATATGTGAGCTCACAAATGCAAAAACTTTCTTGTTCATAGCTCTTCCCCCAGACCCAGTAGAGGGTCACCACATAGCTGGCAACCAACAATGACTGGTCATGAGACAGTTATGCTATTAAGAAACAACTTAGAAATGCTTATTCAGAACAGACCTTGATATAATCAAGGCCCATTGTTACATAAGGCCAATTTCAAAATACATTGTCATTCATTTTGTCACATTCACCTCTAGGTTAGGAACAATTTGATAGCCTAAGTCAGACAAGCTCTTGTGTGTTCCACATTACACTAGGAACAGCAGTGACAAACAAAAACTAAATCCCTGTTCTGGTGCAGCATGTGTCCTGATTGGGATACTTAGAGTGATAAGTGTTAAAAAGAGAACAAAAGAGGGTAATGAAATTAGGAGTGTGGGGAGGATTTGCACTTCAAACAGAGTAGCCTGGGGAGCCTTGACAAGTGGCTGACATTCAAGTAGACACGTGAATAATGAGAAGAGGACAGCCAAGTGAAAGGCGGAAAGTGAGTTTGAGGAATTCAAGGAGGCACCCAACCAAGGTCAATGTCACTGGAGTAAAGGGAATGGGACAGGGAGTGACGGGCATCAGAAAGTTAGCAGAGACTGGCCACACAGAGCCCATTCTTGGTACAATGGGAAGCCTTTGCAGAGTTTGTAAGAAAAAAATAATACAAGACATCACTATGTATGCCTTTAAAAATTACAATGCTGCTGCTGGGTGTGGTGGCACACGCCTGTAATCCCAGTGGCTCGGGAGGCTGAGGCAGGAAGAGATGGCAAGTTCAAAGCCAGCCTCAGCAAAAATGAGGGGCTAAGCAACTCAGTGAGGCCCTGCCTCTAAATAAAATACAAAATGGGGCTGGGGACCTGGCTCAGTGGTTGAGTGCCCCTGAGTTTAATCTCCGGTATACGCCCCCACTTTAAAAAAAAATTACAAGGCTGTATAGAAGTGGAACTAGACAAGAGAAGGGGGCTTAGTGCACTGTTTGTTGCTGTAACAATGCCAGAAGCTGGGTGGTTTCTAAAGAAAAAAGAGATTTCATTTAGTCCACAGTTCTAGAAGCACAAGAGTGTGGCATCAGCATCTGCTTAGCTTCTGGCAAGAGTCACATGCTGCTCCATGCATGGTGGAAGCCTGTTATAGGAAGTGGGGGCATGCAGAAGAAAGGGGACAAAGGAACTGACCCACTTATAATAACACACTCTCATGATATTTAGCCCACTTCCACGGGTGCTTTAATTCTTTCATGAGGGTGGAGCCCCCATGACCTAATTACCTCTTAAAGGTTCCACTGCTTCTTAATACTATTACATTGTCAATTAAACATGTGTTTTGGTGGGGACAAATCACATACATCCAAACCGTAGCAGAGGCAATTACCAGAGAACTTGACACTCATCTGTTGTCTGCAGAAAGTGGACACCTAGCCTTTAAAAGGCAAAGTAAAGCAAGGCACAGTGGCACAGACCTGTAATCCCAGTGACTCAGGAGCTTGAAGCAGAAGAATCACAAGTTTAAGGCCAGCCTCAACAACTTAGTGAGCTCCTAAACAACTCAAGGAGACCCTGTCTCAAAATTTTAAAAAGGTGGAATGTACCTCTGTGGTAAAGCACCTCTGGGTTCAATCTCCAGTACCAAAAAAAAAAAAAAAAGGCCAAGTGACTGATAGAAAAATTTTTTGAAAATAGATGTGGGACAGCAGTTGTCTTTGAAATGTTTAGGGCAGTGAGACTGGTATATAAGAATGGAGAAAGGGGCTGGGAATGTAGCTCAGCGGTAGAGCGCTTGCCTCGCATGCATGAGGCTCTGGGTTCGATCCTCAGCACCATATACAAAGCAGTAAAATAAAGACATTGTGTCCATCTACAACTAAACAAAAAATTTAAAAAAAAAAAAAAAAAGAATGGAGAAAAATGGTCATTTTGTATTTCTCACAACATGTTGAGTGGTGGATCAGTATTAGTTTTATTATTGTGGTTCATTACTTTTATATATCATGTATTCTGTGTATGCTATGGACTGAATTGTATCTCCCCCAAACTCATACTGCAGTTCTAACACCCAGTACTTCAGAATATGACTGTTTGAAGATGGGTCTATAAAGAGGCAATTAAATTAAAATGTCAGTAGGGTGCGCCCTAGTCCAAGGACTTACCCTTACAAGAAAAGATTAGAACACAGACAAGCACAGAGCAAGGGTGAGACACCATGTGAAGACTCAGGATGACTAAAAGCCGAGGAGAGAGACCTCAACGGAAATCAACCTAGCCAATGTCTGATCTTGGACTTCTAGTTTCCAGAATTGTGAACAAAATAAATTTCCACCCAGTCTGTGGTTTTAATAGCAGCTCTAGCATACTAAATATTTCAAATATTTCAGCATTAGTTTTCATTATCCCTAAAAATCCATAAAGTAGTAGAATAATATGTAGCAAACTGTTAACAAAGGTTATTTCTGGAAGGTATAATTATGAGGAATTTTTATTTTTTATTTTTTATTTTTTTGGTACCAGGGATTGAACTCAGGGGTACTCGACCACTGAGCCACATCCCCAGCCCTATTTTGTGTTTTATGTAGAGACAGGGTCTCACTGAATTGCTTAGCGCCTCACTGTTGCTGAGGCTGGCTTTGAACCCGCGATTCTCCTGTCTTAGCCTCCCACAGTATTGGGATTATAAGCGTGAGCCACCACGCCCAGCTAGGAATTTTTATTTTCTACATTTACATTTCTGAGTACTTTTAACTCTTTTTAAGTGAATCTATAATAGGTTTCTATTCAAAGGAAGGAAGAAAAGAATATGGACGTGACTTGTCCAAGACTGCATAAGCAGCAGAAAAAGAAAACCTGAATCACAATTATTTTCCACTACTTCTCCATCTAACAGCAAGAAGACATGTGTGAGACTTTCAAAAATTCTCCTTAAAAGTGAGTGACTACCCTTTGTCGTCTTCCTTCTTCTTGCTGCCTAGAATGCAGTTGTAGTGACTCAAGCTCTTGCAGTCACCTTGAAGCAAAAAGTAACCTCAACAACAGAAACGATATACAGTAGAGAAAGAAGCCTGTATCTGAAGGCTCAGGAGCACCATGGCCTGAGCTGGCCCTGAGCTGCCTACCCTTGTATTTCTTACATGTAAGAATAAACTCTTAGAATAAGCCAATGTAAATTGGGCCTTGGTTGCTTCCAAATAAACCTAACCATAATTATTACAAAGGATTTTTCCAGTCATTTAGTGGTAGAATTCATAAGATGGTACTGGGAAAAACAATTTTCAGTATACTTTTTTAATCATTACAAATTTTATTTTATTTTTTGGTACTGGAGATTGAACTCAGGGGTGCTCGACCACTGAGCCACAAGCCCTATTTTGTGTTTTATGTAGAGACAGGGTCTCACTGAGTGAGGCTGGCTTTGAACTCGTGATTTGCCTGTCTCAGCCTCCCTAAGTGCTGGGATTACAGGCTTGCACCACCCCACTGCACCTGGCTACCATTACAAATTTTAAAGACTTCCTTCCATAGGCCTCCATTTTCTCTAAAGTGTAAAGCAGGATTTTCTGGTGTGAAATGAGGGTTTGTGAAGCCTGAGGTAGGTGGTAAGGTATTGGGATCGATCTGGAACAGCGACAGGCTAGAGATACTTTTTAAAAATATATAAAACAGATAATTTGTTGTTAATAGTAAAACCTAATGTCATTTTATTGTAGGTATTTTTACATTTAAATTGTGTGTAGATGGGCATACAATGTACATAGACACTTTACGAAAGGTTAGGGGTTTTTTTTGTTATTGACATCTTGACACCTCTTTTAACTATTTGAATAATTTCTGTTATTAAGAAAAGAAAAAAGATCCCAAGACACGAGTATCATGATAGGCCTGGTTATATCTGTGTTTGAATGCTGGCTTTGCCTTAACACATTCAAGTGTCAGCCGTCCCTTCTGTGAAAGATAACAACTGGGACTGTGAAATAAACAAATGATATGACACGTGAAAGTGCTTAACACTCAATAAAAGCTAGCTGTCGCTTTACTGTATTAATTTATTTCTACCTCATATAAAGTCCAAGTGTTTCCAGGCTTTTCTGCGACATGTCTGATATCATCAACAGCACATGTGAGCTATCAAGATAGTCTTGCGGGGCCTGGGGTTGTGGCTCAGTGGTGGAGTGCTCCCCTAACATGTATGAGGCACTGGGTTTGATCCTCAGCACCACATAAAAATAAGTAAATAAAATAAAGGTATTGTGTCCATCTACAACTAAAAAAAAAAAAGATAGTCTTGCATAATTCATAATTACAGTTGGCATTCAGTACTACATGCCAGGCATATATCATGTGTTTTCATTTATTCTTTCCCCCAGACCTTGAAAAATAGATTGTATTTATATGATTATAAGGAAGTCAGTAAGAAATTAAGTAAACAGCTCAAGGTTGTACTTATTCACTTAGCAAAAACAGTATTTGAACCCAGGTGGTCGAGATCCTGAGACTGTATACTTGATTACTATACTGCAGAAACAGGCTAATAGCAATGGGAGTAAGAGAGGTGATTTTCCTAGTCAGTATGAAGCTCTCCCTTTTAAAATCCACAATGACTTCCTGTGGGACTGTACACAAAATCTACACAGAACATGGTATTTGTTCTCTAAAAGTGACTGTTCCCCAAAAAATCCTAAAATAGAGGGTTAAATGACCTCCTTTGAGACTTTGTTAAAGAACCAGTTCTGATACACTCACTTTTGTATCTTCTAGTTTCAGTGAATTTCATCATTTTGTTGCACAAACTTGAACAAAAGAGGAAGATCAAAGGTCTAGAATTGAGCCCTTGCTCCAGAAAAAGTTTAGCAAGCAAAGGATACCAGAAGGCCACTGTTTGATGACCACAAAGATAATTTCATCTTCCAAGCTCTTTTCCATTCTTTAATACAGTATCTATAAATAGCAAGGTTTAAGAATTGTTTAGGGGCCAGATATGGGGGCATGCACCTGTAACCCCAGTGACTGAGGAAGGTGAAATAGGAGAATTGCAAGTTCAAAACCAGTATCAGCCATTTAGTGAGACCCTGTTTCAAAATAAAAAGGGCTGGGTTTAATCCCCAGTACCCTTCTCTGAAAAGAGCCATTTGGGGAAAACAGGAATGAATGACACTAGCCTTGGTGACTCTCTGGGAAACACACTGACAGGCTCACCACCAACTATAGTGGTACACACCAGATGTATATAGTATATACCAGATGTCCAGCCTGCAGCTGCTTTCACATAGGTTACAAGAACCACAGGAGTCCTGACCTAGGAAGAAAACGTGGTTTATGCTATAGCGAATGCTCTGTCACCAAGATCCCTTTAGGAGCAGGTGCTCAAACCTCAGCTGCCAAGAAAGTGTTGGCTGATGGCTCACAGCTGAGCCTCTCCCTCTGGGAATTGCCCTTTCCTGGAAAATCTGCAGGCTAAGTGCTAAACCTCCTCTTCCCTTAAGACACCTGGCTAAGCTTACCCGACCCTGGACCTCCCAGGCCTCCCTTAGGCCTGTTGCTAGTGCATCTGAGTTCCACTTCTCCTGACCCATCTGTTTCTTTTGCTGCCACAGCAGTGTTATTCCTAAGAGCACTCCCCAGGAAAGTTCTGGGGGAATCTGACCTAAGTCAAACTCGAATTTCTTATTCTGCTGAGAGAGAGACTCCTGCTATCCGTCAAAACAACAAATTATCTTTTCCAGTAAGAATATTTTTCTTGCTCATTCAAATGAAGTGAGGGTAAAACAAGGTAGCTGAACACCTACCTGTGTTACATTGGTACAACTGGCACTACTAACAAATTTTCACACACTCGGCCGAAGTTGGATCATACTCAGTGCCAACATGGAGAACGTGACAAGTAAGCCTGAAAGTTTACCCAGATGAGTTGGGAACAGGTCCACATATTTCCAAAATCTGCACACATTTATGGCTTTATTCATAATTCTCCAAACTCAGAAGCAACCAAAATGTACTTCAGTTGGTTAAGGAATAAACTGTGATACATCTAGATTATGAAATGTTGTTCAGAACTAAAAAAAAAAAGCGCTATCAAGTCATGAACAGACATGGTGGAAATATAAATACATATTACTAAGTGAAAGAAGTCAATCTGAAAAGGCTCTATGTTGTGTGATTCCAACTATACGACATTCAGGAAAAAGACAAAATTACGGAGACAGTAAAAAGATCAGTGGTTGTTAAGGGTTGGGGGGAGGGAAGGATGAATAGGCAGAGCCATAAAACTATTCTGTGTGATATTATAATGGTTATACATATTATTGTACATTGCCAAAACCCATAGGATGAACCCTAATGTAAACTATGGGCTTTAGATTATAATGGTGTTTCACTGTAGGTTCATCAATGCTAACAAATATGCTGTTATAGATAGCAGGGGGGTGTGGAGGGACCATGAATGTGTGGAGATGGAAACTCAGTCATTTCAGGTCAATTTTTCTGTGACTCTAAAAACTGCTCTTAAAAAATGAGTATATCAGGGGCTGGGATGGTGGCTCAGTGGTAGAGCGCCTGCCTCGCATGCGTGAGGCACTGGGTTCGAGCCTCAGCACCACATAAAAATAAAATAAAGATATTGTGTCCATCCACAACTAAAAAAAATTAAAAAAAAAAAAATCACAAAAGCCAAAACGCCCAGAGCACTGGAATTTGGCAGGTAAACCAATTTGGCAGGATGAAATAGACTGGTGAAAAATGGAACAGGAAAAAAAGAGTAGGACATTGTAGTGAAGAGCCTAAGGTGGCAACGTGAGCAACTGGGACTTTGTCCTATAGAGGAAAGGGTGCTGTTGAGGATTATTGACCAGGGAGTTTGGGTAAAGAACATATTATTTTAGGAAGATCCCTCTGGCAGCTGTTCTGTGAGAATTGTGGAAGATGGACTGGAGGCAGACTTGCTTAAAAGCAGGAATAAAACACAAGTGCCTGAAGCCAGGCATGGTGGTGCACACCTGTGATCCCAGCAGCTGGGGAGGCTGAGACAGGAGGATCGCGAGTGTTAAAGCCAGTCTCAGCAATGGCGAGGTGCTAAGTGACTCAATGAGACCCTGTCTCTACATAAAACACAAAATAGGGCTGGGGATGTGGCTCAGTGGTCGAGTGCCCCTGAGTTCAATCCTCGGTACCCATCCCCCCCCCAAAAAAACCCCACAAGTGCCTGGATCCATAAAGAAAAGGGGCACACAAAAGATCATTCAGGTTTTGGTTACTAACTGGATACAAGGATGAAGTCAATGATTCCATGAGAAAAATCACACATCAATTTCAAAATTTTGCAGTTATTTCATCCACTAAACATTGAATACCATGTACACAGTTCTAGCAGTTCCATCTCCAAAATCAATCCAGAATGTGCTTCCTTATCTCCATTTCTGTAGATCTCACATTCAATCTAGTTACTAGTACTTCTCTTCTGAAAGATGGCAGAAGCTTCTTAATTATAGTCTCCTCTCCACTCCATACAACCAGTGATCGTTTTAAACAAAATTGGGGTCACTTGCTGCTTAGGCCTGGAGAATGGTAATGCAGAGTGCAATAAATATTGTTAAATGTGTGAATATTCCAGGCTATGTCCTAACTGTGGTGGGTGAAGCAAACATGAAATGGATACAGATCACATCTTGGAGGAATTTACCCTCTAGTAGAGGAGATCTGACTGAAACAAACGTTTAAGGCAAGGCAATTAACATCACAGGAAACACTATCAGTCCTGAGGAAGGGACATGACTTACAGCCATGTGAATCATCACAGGAGATTCCGCTGACAGGTACCATTGCACTGGGCCCTTAATGGGGGGAAAGCCTATACAAAGGCACCCGTCCAAGGAAGTATAGGGCAGATGTGGACAAAGATGTGTGGATCGATGGAACTGGAACATGGAGTAAATCAAGACCAAACCTAAGAGAGAAGATTGGAAAGCAGAGGTGGCACTAGATTGTCAGAGCTCTTTGGCCAGGCTAAGAAGTCTGGACCCTGTTCTTTTTTTTTTTTTTTTTTTTTTGAATTGCTGATGGACACAATGTCTTTATTTAATTGTTTTGTATGTGGTGCTGAGGATCGAACCCAGGGCCTCACGCATGCAAGGCAAGCGCTCTACCGCTGAGCTACAATCCCAGCCCTGGACCCTGTTCTAGAGGCAGTGTTGGGTAATAATAATAACAACCTAGCCTTTTAAAACCTTTTAAAAATATTTTCAAATACACAATAAAAGTTGAAATAATAGTACAATAAACATTTGTGTATTTGCCACCTAGATTTAACAACTAACATTTTACCACGTTGGCATGTTTGTTATTTAGAGCAGCATGTTTGTTAGCATTGATGAACCTACATGTTGCTTAATCCATAGATACGTGTGTATGTGCATGTATATGCATTTTAAATATATGTATGTTTGTAAACATATACATGTGTATATATTTACTTTCAAAATACATATTTATGACTAGTTTTGGCTGACATCCTTTTTCTCTCTTTTTTGTTGAATCAGTTCAAAGGAAATTGCAGACAATATAATTCTTCACTCTTAAATATTTGGCCTATTTTCCCAAATTTTAAATGTTTTCTTTCATATCTACTGTACCATTACACTGAGCAAATGTAAGAAGTGCCTAGCAACATCTAGTGTAAGTCTATTTTCAAATTTCCCCAACTGTCCCATAAATATCAAAAAGGTCATTTGTGCAGAACCAGAACCCAACGAAGCATTTGATTATGTCTTTGTTTTCCAATTCAGAACAATTACCCCTCTTTTGTATGATACAGATTATGCTTAGTCTTTATGTCTGATCTTCTATAAAACAGTTGTCTTATAGAATGCTTTACATTCTTGATTTAACTGATTGTCTTCTTTGGGGGTTTGTCTAACTGGTTTATCCAGCCCCAGTAAATTGGAGGTTAGATCTAAAGATCTGATTAGATTCAACTTCAACATTTTTAGCAAGGAAACTTCATTAACTGGTGATGTGTATTTCACGCTGGAGTACACCAGGAACCTCCTGGAATTGTTGGTGTCTTAGTGATGCTAAGTTGGATAGTGGCTTAAGGGGGGATAGCCGGATTTTCACCCCATGTGAAAGTAAGTGTTTCTTCTCTGTGATCACTAAGTGACGTGAGGGATGTTTGGCAACACAACTCATATTTTTGCAGTTGTTTGCAGTTTATCAACCACATTCAAATGCACTTAATCACAATAGCATCCCTCCAAGGTTTTATTGCTTTTAGGCTTGGAGTGCGTAAATGAATGACTCTTCCAAGGTCTTAGAGCTAGTAAGTAGCAAAGAAAGGACTCAAGTATAAATGAGTTAACTTTAGTTCACTTAAAAATTTAATCTCCAACAGACTACATTGAAGATTTTTAAAGTATTCTTTCTCCACACTTCAGTAAATATGTCTCTCCTTTTGAAACCATTTTCTAAGGAAGTTTTTCTTTACTTTCTTGAAATTTTTTTTTACAGTGTCTCAAAGCTATTTTTATTGCCTGCTCAACTAGCAAAGTGTAACAGGTGCTGGATTCCTCAAAGTACCAGGCTTTTGACATTTGTAATAATAGTTTAGAACATCATAATGTTACACTGGTTGAATTTGTGGTTTTTGTACCGTGTAAACAAAGTCAACTGATCAAAAGTAACTAATTTCTGTCTAAAGTTAAGAACATACATGCGTATTTGTGATGCTAACACCCAGGGTCTTTAGGTCTGAAAGAGACATATAGTTAGATCCTGCAAATCTGTTTGCCCCCAAAGCTAGGTCAGCAACTCGTGGGGCAGAGTTAATAGAGGCATGTCTAGTATCAAGTGATAAGGAGCGTGGTGTGATAATGAGCAAACCAGGAAAGGAAATTAAAGGGATCGTGGATCCAAGAGGAGCCTGTGGAAATTATTTCTGCCCCCATCCCTCGGAAACTGGGCTTCCAGCTGAATGCAAAGCGGGCCCTTTAGGAGGACTCAGGAGGGGCATGATCGCCTCGAGTCACTATCTGTCGGATCAGCTCTTCCTAACAAGACCACTATGGAGGACTTAATTCAGAAAGAAGAAATCCGACATCGCGTCCACATCAAATAACACTTGGGAGGAACCAACTAGCTGTCGTCTCCACCAACTGCCCTAAAGCTAGAGGCAGGCGGGCACGCTCCCAAAGCATTCTTCCCGGACGGATTTTATTGGTTGTCCCAGTCTGCCCCTCTCTCACTTCATATCTTTCATTGGTCAGCATTCCCAAGCTCCCGCTTTCACAGTCAATTCCCGGAACCAATCATCTCCACGAATCCCCCTCCGTCGACATGTGAGTGACACAGATGCTAACCAATAAGAAATGAAACTGAGAATGTGACGAAAGGCTCCTCCTCCCAGCCTCAAAGCGATCAGTAAATGGTAGAAAGGGTTGAGCGGCTGATACCAACCACCAATCCGTAAGAGCGGAAGAGGACGATGAGAAGAGTGATGGGAGGTGGTGACGTGGCCGTGACAGAAGCCTAAACTGAAATGAGTGGCGGAAATACTAGCCAATCGGCAACCAAATTGGCCGGGCACTCTGCATTCTCCTGTTCTCCCAGAGCTCTAGAGACTTCAGGAAAGTGCCAATGAGCTTGTACATGCATCTGATTGGCCTTCATCTGAACCAATCAAAGGCGGAGCGTGTGGACGCGTCCCACCCTTGGCTCTCACTGGGCGGAGTAGAATGACAGGCCCCAGAGAAATACCAATGTCCGCGGGGTCTTCCGCAAGTGACACTCAGCGGCACCAATCGACGTCCTCCATCCCGGCCACCGAGCCCTCCTTCCTCCGGCGGGCCTGGCGGGGCGGGGACGCTGCGCGGCGGCGGCTGATGCGCTAGCCGTGTGGGGCGCTCGGGGCGGCGGCGGCAGCGGCGGCGGCAGCGGCGGCGGCTCTCGTAGGCGGTTCCGGTCCTGTATCTCGGGGCGGCGACGGCTCATGGCGGCGACCGAGCTGAGAGGAGTAGTGGGGCCGGGGCCGGCAGCCATTGCAGCTCCTGGCGGCGGCGGCGCAGGTCCCCCAGTGGTGGGAGGAGGCGGCGGCCGCGGAGACGCGGGGCCCGGCTCTGGGGTCGCGTCAGGGACGGTGGCCACGGCGGCTGCGGGCGGCCCGGGGGCCGGGGGAGTGGCGACGGCTGGCCCAACCCCTGCGCCGCCGGCTGGGGGCTCGAGCGGCTCGGGCGCTGGGGGTTCGGGCTCGGCTCGAGAGGGCTGGCTCTTCAAATGGACCAATTATATCAAAGGCTACCAGCGGCGGTGGTTCGTGCTGAGCAACGGGCTCTTGAGCTACTACAGGTAACTGCTTCCGGGGCGCCGTCACTCACCTAGCCTCCCCCACCGCATTCCACAGTCCTGGAGCCGGCTACCCTAGCCAGCAGGCACCGCAGCCAAGGTCGCCCCAGGCCCTTTTCTGTCACTTGCGCGGATTGACAGCCCGTGACAGGAGCCCACTTCCACGAAAGTGAAAGCCCCAGGACTTGCACCCGCCTCCGCCCCCTTGGTGCCACATCTCTTTCCCTGGCCTTTGCATCATCGATTGTTTGGAGAGCATCAGTTCTTCCATTGTATTTCCACCACCACATGGGTGCGATTATTAATTGTGCAAGCAAGGCACTGTTGTAGGCGCTAAGGGACACATAGAAGAGCAAAGCCTAAGCACTGCTCTCAAGGAACTTAACAGTGAAAGTCCCAAAGTCTTAGCTATTTATGCCCAGTTTCCAGAATTCAAGGTTATTCGTAGTTCTTGATGTACCCGACCTTGTTCTCTCCACATTCAGACACCAGGACACCACACACAAGGTGGCCTCAGGATTCTGCCTCTTGTCTTTCTGATCTCTCCAAGACTTATACATACATTCGCCTTCTGGGCAGCCCCGAATGGAGATGTGCCCTCTTGCTTTGGATTTATTTTTGTTTGCCCCACCCCTTTCCGTGGGAATGATTGTTTTGTCCAACACTTCTGTGATCTTTTTGGTTAGGATTACGTTTTATTAAAATAAGAATCCATGTCTTTGGTATGGTTATTTCTGTTCAACATTGTTTACTTTGGAATGGTTAATACATACTTATGGTGACTCAGAACCTGGTCATAGCATAACATGCTATTTGGCTTCTATTACTGTATATAAAGGTGTTGATAGGTGATTTGGGGACAGGACACAAACATTCTCCAAGGGCTAGACATGGCTGGATGTTTTAGGTACAGTATTTGATTGGCTTCCAATAAAAACTGTGGGAGTTAGAAGATATTCCCATCTTTCTGATGAGGAAACTGAGATTCCACATGGGCACCTTTCCCAAGGTCTTGGAAGAGTCAGGATTTGAAACTATTTCTGTTCACACCGACATAACCTAAAACCCAGGTTAGTGTTACATGAATTAGTAAGATACAGAGATAAATGCCTTATCTAAAACAAGTAAGTTTATAGATTATGGTTACTATCTACTTTATACCAAAAGTATATTTTAAAGGAGACTTTGCTCAATAAACTGGCATTTCTCATTGAAATTTTTCCTAAAGACCATTCTGTTTGAGACCCAAAACACTGCTGTTGAAGAGTTACTCACATTTTGTTTCTTTTCTGTGACAGTAATCATTCTGCTGCCAGGAGAGTTAGGGTGAACAAATCTCTTTTTCATCAACTCCACTGTATTGGCTTTTAGAGAATTTCAAGGGGAGATTAAAGGTGGGAGCCAGAGGTTGTTGGAACATATTCTTTTTTTTGGAACTAGAGATTGAACCCAGGGGTACTTAACCACTGAGCCACATCCCCAGCCCTTTTTATTTTTATTTAGAGACAGGGTCACACTAAGTTGCTTAGGGCCTCGCTAAGTTGCTGAGGCTGGCTTTGAACTCACAGTCCTCTTGCCTCCGCCTCCTGAGTTGGTGGGATTACAGGTAATGTGCCACCATGCCCAGCCAGAACACATTGTTTATCTGTTCCCTAACTGTAGAAGATGTCTCATATAACTCATCCTCACTGCTTAAACATTAATTGTGAGGTTGTATATATCATTTGCATTATTGTATTCAGAATTTATTTTAATATAACCCTTGCTAACTACTTTTTAGGATTATCAGTTTAGTCTAAAATTTTACTCTGCTCCAGTTTTTTCCCCTATTCAAGTTCATTTTTTCCTGTTACTGTGGACTGTCATTCTAAGTTCAATGTTCCTGACTTGATTCATCAATCACTATTAGTACTGTTTCCCCACTTTTAAAAATTTTGCATCACCTGAGAGCCTTAATACGTAGTCTTTTCTTTTCATCCATGTTACCCACTTTCCAGATCAGCTGATCCTTTGTTCAGTACCAGTCTTGATCAGTATTGATCACTCTTTTTTCAAGTATTTGTAACTACTTTTAACTTTTCTCCTATGATAGCTAATGGTACCTGTCTGTTTACAAATAAAACTTCTCCTAAGACATACCAGTTCACTTATTGGGAAACATGATTGGCCTGTCCTTAATAGCTGGAATGGTCCTCACCCACAAACCAACTAAGCAACAGAATGTAGATTATCAAATCTCTGCACTATCCTCAAACTTGCAGTGAAGTACTTCTTTCCAACTATATTGGCAGTTTATTTCTCCCAGCAGGGTACTCCTACTCTCATCTCCCTTTTGGAATTATTTAGCCAAATTGTTGTCCTTCCTGTTTTCATGCCTCTGAAACCTGCAATCTCTTGTGTATTCTCTTTCCAAAATACTGTTTCCCTTTTAACTGAAATCATGTCCTAGACTCATCAGTTTTTACCTATCTTGTGTTTCCTTACATACCCAGTTACATAGATGATCCATTACATAAAACCTGTAGAATCCAGGCTTTCTAGCCAGAAAATGCCACCCAATAGTGTAGTGTCTTAAGAACTTGAACCCTGAGAATCTTTCTAGCTTCTCACTAGTCATTTGTAACCATAGGTGTTATCTACCCAAACTCAAGAGCTTTGAGGTCAAGTTCGCCTTACTTCCAGGGTTCCTTTCTATCTCTTAAGTTGCTGTACACTTTATGCTATTTGAGAAACTTCTTTAGTGTGTAGAGATGACCCATGAAGAAGGAGATTCCTAGGAAGTGGTTAGTGCAAAGTGCCAATAAGGAGGAATGTGATAGAAGGTCCAAGTAGCACCCTTGGAAGAGAAAGCAAGGGTGAGCAGCCTGTCAGCTGTGCATCTGTAACAGCCTGCATTATTCATAATGTAACTGAAGCTTGGGGGCGGGGAGGTAAGGATAGAAAAAATAGGGATTCACATTACAGTGTGGCAGGTGCAGGGGATGGAAAATGGCCCAGTCCATTGAGACCCCCCTGGCGATCCCATATAGCTCATTTGTGCATTGGAGGAGAAAAAACCAGTTTCCTGTGACAAACCAAATGACAGCAAATCTGTCTTCCTAAGCATAGTATACAGACTTTCAAACATACCAAATCTTAGTATCTGGAGATGGGACGTGTGCCATCTCTGGCATGCAGGAATTCTGGATGTGCCAGGTGTGTTTGGCCACTTGGCTTCACTGAAAAGGAAATGATTCTGCTTTGTACTGTGGCATTTGGCAAAGGACTTTGACCTCTTTATGTTCTCAGTTGGACAGGGAAAAAACTGCCGTCTGAACATGCAGGTCCCTGGGCATAACCAGCATGGTGAAGAAATTAGCACAGTTTTTTCTGTATACACAATTGTGCTAGAAGCTTGTTATTTTATGTGAATTGCCTTGTGGCTTGTTGTCACCAAGTAGTGCTGTAAAGTTCAAAAGTTAGTCTATTAATAGAACTGTCAGTCAGTAGAGACTGGGAAAATTTTTACACCCAGTCCTCAGTGCAGATCTGCTGAATCTTTCCTAGCTATTAATAGGATGGCTTAGGAGTTCCTACCAATAGAAATCTGTGGACCTCAGAAAAGAACATATTCCAGAAAGATTAAAATGCCTGGTGATCCTTTAATAATTCTTTCTTTGCTCTCTCAGATAGCCAGTTATTCTTATTTCGTATCATTTGAGCCATAGCCAACATTTAATCATTGAAGCATATAAAGATAACCTTTTTACACTTCAGCAATATAATTCTAAGCATAGTGTGACAGTTCTCATTTGGGCTGATTTACAGTGAGGGGGATGGTTCAGTATATATAAAATAGAACTATTCTTAGGTAATGAGGTTGTCGTACAAAATTTTATTGCAAGAGGTATAAGTCTTCATAACTTGCTAAGTAGAAAGTAACTCCTAAGCAGGGCACAGTGGCGCACGCCTATAATCCCAGCAATTTGGGAGGCTAAGACAGGAGAATCATGAGTTCAAAGCCAGCCTCAGCAATGGTGAGGTGCTAGGCAACTCGGTGAGACCCTGTCTCTACATAAAAAACAAAATAGCCGGGCGTGGTGGTGCAAGCCTGTAATCCCAGCACTTAGGGAGGCTGAGACAGGAGAATCGCGAGTTCAAAGCCAGCCTCAGCAATGGCGAGGCGCTAAGCAACTCAGTGAGACCCTGTCTCTACGTTAAAAACACAAAATAGGGCTGGGGATGTGGCTCAGTGGTAGAGTGCCCCTGAGTTCAATCTCCAGTACCTCCCCCACAAAAATAGGGCTGGAGATATGGCTTAGTGGTTGAGTGCCCCTGAGTACAATCCCTGGTACCAAAAAAGAAGAAAGAAAGAAACTCCTCCTAACTGGAAGGGCAGGAGGGAATTTTTTGAGGTGAGGGAAGTGTTCTACATTTTGATTGTAGTGGTTACACAGTTGTATACACTTGTCAAAACTTACTCAAGTGTGAAATTGTACACTTGAAATTACTGAATTACTACTGCAAATAGTTATGCCTCAATAATGTCTGTTTTTAAAAGGCTAACAGTGAGAGGAACAGTGGAAGAATAAAATCTGATTAAGAAACAATTCTTGTAGGCTCTGAAAGGAATTCTCTACTGTTGAATTTTAGGGGGGTTGAGGGAAATACAATTAGATTTCTAAGATTACCATATTTTCAAGGACTCAGAATTATGTAAAGAAATTGAAATGTGTTAAAGGATAAACCACCCATTACATTGCTCCTTAGCTTGTCTTTGTCTTGTTATTGCAGGTCAAAGGCAGAAATGAGACATACCTGCCGTGGTACCATTAACCTCGCCACAGCCAACATCACCGTGGAGGACTCCTGCAACTTTATCATTTCCAATGGGGGTGCCCAGACCTACCATCTGAAGGCTAGCTCAGAAGTGGAGCGGCAGCGCTGGGTGACAGCCCTGGAATTGGCCAAGGCCAAGGCTGTGAAGATGCTGGCAGAATCAGGTAGGAAGCAAAGAAGACCTTGCCTGGAGAACTTCGCATTTGTCCCTCTTATCTTTTGTTCCTCATTGTGTTATGTCCTTTGATTATCACCTCTCTTAGATGTCCCAAGCTACTTTTCATCATACAGGATTTTTCCTGGAGTGGTGGTTCTCAATTGGGGTCAATTCTGTCCCCTCCAGGCAATTTCTATAGATATTAGTTGTCACAACTGAAGGTGATGCCACTGTCACCTAGAGAGAAGAGGCTAGGGATGTGCTAATAAACTCCCTATAATGCACATAGTCGTCCCTCACAACAAAAAAATTAATCTGGCCAAAGTTGAAAAACTCTGTCCTAGAGACATAATTCTTGTGCTTTTGTTCTGTGTAGGGTAGAGAGGGGCACAGGGGGTACTGGGAATTGAACCCAGGCCATGAATATTCTAGGCAAGTGCTCTACCACTGAGCTATGTCCCCAATGCCCCACTAACACATTTAAATGTTTTTTTTTTTCTTTTTGGTACTGGGGGTTAAACCCAGGGGCACTTTACCACTGAACTACACCTCCAGTTTTTTATTTTTATTTTTTATTTTGAGACAGGGTCTTCATTACGTTGCCAAAGCTGGCCTTGAACTTGTGATCCTCCTGTGTCAGTCTCCCAAGAAGTTAGGGTTTGCTTTTAATGCCAATTGACTATCTTAAATTTTTGAGACATAATAACTTTATTATGATGTCATTCTTAGGATTGTTACAATTCATAATTTGGATATATCCCTACTTTTTTCTCCTAAAGTCTTGTTTGTTAAGTTGAAACAATCTTTATAGATGACTAAAAACTATGTTATATTTTCTTTAAAAAAGTCTTCATTTTGCTACATTAAACTAAAGGAATAACCTAGTTATATTTTTATTTTTCTTCAAGAAAAATGATAGAATTTTCCCAAGATGTTGATAACTTTTTTTTTTTGGTAGCAGAAATTGAACCCAGGGGTGCTTAACCACTGAGCCATATCCCCAGCATCCCCCTTTTTTTTTCCTCTGTATTTTATTTTGAGATAGGGTCTCACTGAGTTTCTTGGGGCCTGGCTTTGAACTCATGATCCTCCTCCCTCAGCCTTCCAAGCTGCTGGGATTACAGGCATGTGCCACCAAGCCTGGCTGAGATGTTGATAGCTTAATGAGGTTGTTCACGAAGAGTTTTGCCTGTGTTATTTATCTTATTGTCTGTCATTTCCCCTGCCGTATTTAATATCTATTAAGCAGTGAAAGGAAAATTCTGTTTTCTTTTTAATTTTTTTTTTAGTTGTAGATGGACACGATATCTTTATTTTATTTATTTTATGTGGTGCTGAGGATCGAACCCAGTGCCTCACGCATGTGAGGCAGGCGCTCTACCACTGAGCCACAATCCCAGCCCCTAAGTTCACTGTTTTCTAATTTTTTTTTTTATATTTTGACGTTGGTTCTCCTTCAGTAACAGACGGGGCAAGTCTTGTCTTCTTTCTTTTAATTTTAGTGATGATGATAGCTCCCTCAAAGGAAGTGACACTGCTAGAAATGCACTTTGCAGTTACAAAGTGTTAAGTACAGAACTGATAGTGAGAGGTACAATAGAGCTTTTTTCCTTGACTTATTATCGGAGGAGACTTTGTATTACTTTTATAGTGGCTTAGTGTCAGATGAATTCATCATGAGGTTCCTGAGCTCTCCTTCAGAAAAGATAAATTAATGGAACTTTTAGTGATGTGGACTTTGTCACAAATAGCGACTTCGATTCTCAACCCATTTCAACACTCACCCAACAGATAATGGTGAATTTACAATAATAATTAGTTGGACTGGATTGGGGCCGGCCTCAAGCTAAAGTTCAAAGACTCAATAATACATTCCTGATAACAAGAGCCATTGAGCTTCTCAGTGACATCCTCTATGTCAGTGGTTCTCAAACTTCAATGTATATCAGAAATATTTGGGCAGCTTATTAGAACTGCAGCTTCCTGGTCCTTATTTCACACCACCTAAATCAAAGCTGATTTAGATGAGGCCAGAGACTCTATAGCTTTAAAAAGAGCCTTAGGTGTTGCTGGTGCAGGTGGTCTGTATGCCACACTGCAGAGAAATCATTTGGTAATTGGCAAGCCTCCAGATAGGAAACACAGCATGGAGAGTATCAGTTTGGTTGTGGGCAGAGTAGGTAGGGTTCCAACTCTTGGTCTGGTTCTGGAGTCGTATAACTTACCTTTGCCTCCCTACAGATGAATCAGGAGATGAAGAGTCTGTCTCACAAACCGACAAAACTGAACTGCAGAATACCCTCCGGACCCTCTCCAGCAAAGTGGAGGACCTGAGCACGTGCAATGACTTGATAGCAAAGCACGGCACAGCCCTGCAGCGTTCCCTCAGTGAGCTGGAGTCCCTCAAGTTGCCTGCTGAGAGCAACGAAAAGATCAAACAGGTCAACGAACGGGCCACACTCTTTAGGATAACATCCAATGCCATGATCAATGTGAGTGCAGATGGTGTCTCTGTTGCTTTTTGATTCTTTTCCTCTTTGAAACATTCTTCCCCACTGCTGGAAAATTGTAATCAGTAAAGCACAGAGCCTTAGATCTTGGTTCACTGCTCAAGGGCTTTAAGTAACATTGTTTCTTAGATGAAATAGAACATGTTGCACCAGATGGAGTGACTTTTCTGCTCTGCTCAAGTGGTCAGGACATTGCTTCAGCCTGAGAATTAGGTAGGAGTCCAGAGTTGCAGTCTTGCTTTTGCAACTAGCAGGACATCTAATGGTGATATTAGTTGAGCTCCTCAACCTCTCTGGATTGTAGTTTTATTTATATGTTTATTTTTATCTAATTTCATCTGTTGGAACTAAAAGATCTCCATAGGTTCTTTCTACTGCATGTTCTTTAGCTTTATATTGAGTCCTAGCCTTACTTGGCTAATGCATTCTGGCACACAGGATGGTAAATGGGGGCTGGATCAACTACTAGTGAGCACCTTATAATACTGATTAGTCCTTGATTTCAGGGATAATTCTGTTGATAGGACAAAATATACAACATTTCTTTTATAAAGAAGGGGCAGCATGTCTGCCTCTTTATGACTCCTACCTTGAGTAGCTGTTAATTTGCAGGATATTTTAGCTGCTTGGGTTCAAGGCTCCAGGTAAACAGAACACCAGTGGCTTTACTGATGGATTGATAGTTATGAAATGAATACATGGCTTAAACAATGCTGTTTTTCTTCTACTGGTCACTGATTCTCACCTGGCAGGTTATTTTAGTTCCCTTCCACATAAAAACACTGGAGGAAGACATTTCATAAGTGAGAAGACTATTCTGTGAGAAAGGGTTTTTGCTGGCTTTCCCCCCCCCCCATCTTAATTAAATGGGATGAAATTACCTCACTAGTGCCAGATTTTCTTTTATTTAGGCAATGATAGCAGGATATTTGCTTAGAGCTAGTTTAGTTCACATGGCTCTTAAAAGATCAAAGTCCTTTTCCTGTGACCAAGGGAAAATTTAGTTGGTGGAAAGTAACCACCAAGTTACTTTATTTTATCATACTCTGAAGTGTTGAACACTCTTCAGTGCTTTGATTCACATGAGGTACAAAGAACCCAAGTTCTTTTTCCCAGTTAGGGTCTACAAGATTACCCATCTCCTAGGACCACTCAGCAAAATGGAGCTGTTGCTTGTGCTTCTAATGTCTAGTTTGCTCTTTCACCAAACTGTTGGCTTCTTAGTGACTGTGTGCTTGTTCTTCTAGTCATGACAATGGTCTCCACAGAGTGAAAGCTACTTTTTGTCAATGTCAGGTGACCACACCACTTTGTATCAGGGTTTTTTCTTTTTTTCTATTCTGATATGAAAATTTTGCTAGATAAAGCACCCCTTCATGAAACTGAAACTTTAGTTTGAATTTTTTTCTTGAAAAATACTCTCTTGAAAAAAGATACTCATCTTTTTTCTTTGGGGAAATTCTTCTTCCCCAAGTTTGAAGTGTTCAGAGTTTGTGTTAAAGGGAACAAGCCCTTAGAAACCAGAGGTAAGCTGTTTCCTTACCCTGTTCTCCCTTGGTGCATTACCTTTGCCCCTTTCAGGTGCTAATAGCAAGGTCTTAAGTACAATAGGCATATTAAAAATTAATTAACATAATACATCACAGCTCTAAATGGTCAAAGTTATATCAAAGGAAGAGTACATTTTACTCAATTTCTTGACAGCTTAGGATATTGCCTTTCTTACCACCAGAGTGAATCTAAAGGAAGACACTATTAGTATATCTCTTTGTCAAATGAATACCTGCTATGTTCCACACACTGTGCTAGGGGATATCCCTGAGGGCACATGTGGTCTCTGCCCTCAAGGAGATTACTCTCTAGTGAAAGGACAGAGAAGCGAGTAGATCATGATATGATAGGATGAGTGTGTCTAGACTGCTGTGGTGTATAGCACATTGGAGGCATTTAGCTCAGACCAGGATTAGAGAAGATAGTGCCTCAGCTAAATTCTGAAGGAGCAATGAACGTCTTCTTTTGGGTGGGGGGGGGGCGCTAGGCATTGAACTCAGGGGCACTAGACCACTGAGCCACATCCCCAGCCCTATTTTGTGTTTTTATGTAGAGATAGGGTCTTACTAAGTTGCTTAGTGCCTCACTATTGCTGAGGCTGGCTTTGAACTTGCGATTCTCCTGTCTCAGCCTCCCAAAGTGCAGGGATTACAGGCGTGCACCACCGCACCCAGCTGCAAAGAACATCTTTCTGGGAAGAAAGGCAGCATAGAGCTTGGGGCCTGAGTTCCAGCCACCTCCCCTACCTTCTGCATAACCCTGGGCAACCTACATTCTCTGTGACCTCAATTCTTTATCCTTAAATGGCTTTGATGCTATTAGACCCTTCACAGGATTGTGGAAAGGCTTTTATTATGCAATTAATGTGAAATGCTCAGTAAAGTACTAAAATATAACTCTCTGCTAAATTTTAATTATGATCAGTATTATTAAAAGGGAACAAAGAGAGTTGATGTGGGTAGTGGCGTGGAATGTGTGGACCTCTCCTTCTCCACAATCTGGGAACTGCCGCTATTGACTATATTAGTAGGTCAAGGAAGTAGCTGGGGGTGACGGGGAGAGGAGGTAAGAGGAGGTACAGATCCTGCTAAGTGGGCTTGGTAGATTGGGTAAGAAGAGGATGAGAGGAATTTTGATGTAGGCATAATTAATAGCTAGCACCTTTTTGAATGTTTACTGTGAGCCCCCTGTGGTTCCAAATCTAAATGCTTTACATGTAAAGAACAACTCTTTGAGGTAGTTATTACTATTTTTATTCTTTAAGATAAGGAAGATGAAGCACAGGTAAGTTAAATAACTTGCCCCAAATTTTACAGCCAAATAGTAGGATGGAGTTGTGATTTGAGCCCCAACAGCCCAACTCCAGAATTATACTCTTCACTGCTTTTGGTAGGGACAATGGAAAAAAGTGTATGGACTCCAAAAATATTGAAGAAGAATCAATAATACTTGATAATTAGATATAAGGAAGGAAGCAAAACTAAAAAAGGTTCCCCTCAGGTTCTTGGCTTGGATAGCTGGGAGGGCCCTGGAATTGTTCTTGGAATGGGGAACCTCAAAGGGAGAAACAGAGTTAGCAAGGGAATATGGTGAGTTCAGTTTGGCATCCACCGATTCTGAAGTTACTTTGAGCCATTGAATAGGCATTTGGATATTCTGGTCTAAAACTCAGTGAGTGTGGGTTTTGGTTTCACTGATTTAGTAGCCATTGACCTATAGGCAATAGTTGAAACCACGGGAGTAGACAAGACATTCTATTTACTTTTAGTTTCTGTGACTTTTTTGGTACCAAGGATTGAACTCAGGGGTACTCAACCACTGAGCCACATCCCAAGCCCTGTTTTGTGTTTTATTTAGAGACAGGGTCTCACTGAGTTGCTTAGCCACTCGCTGTTGCTAAAGCTGGCTTTGAACTCACAATTCTCCTATGTCAGCGTCCCAAAGTGCTGAGATTACAGGTGTGTACCACTGAGCCCAACTTCTGTGATTCTTAAGCTTACTTTGCTTCCTTCCTTCATTTATTTATCTGTGTTCTTTCATTGAGTTATTAAGCAGACTTTATCAGGCTCCTGCTATGTACAAAACAACTAAATTATGAGCTCAAGATCTGTATATGAATAAGCTATAAAATGTGTCTTTAAGTTGCTCCCGAGCCATCTGGAGAGAGAAAATCAGTCACGATACTGCCATGCATGTGTAAAATAGAAGTATGTGCAAAGCGCCAAGCAAATGTAGAAGAGAGACTGAATGCCTGTGAGACTAGGAGGGAAGGTGTCACAGAATTAACATTTGTCCCAGGTTTTGAGAAATGAAGATTTTTTTCTTTCTTAGAGAGGGGCTAAGAAAGAGCATTTTCGGCAGAGTGGATAGCGTATTCTGAGGTAGGCAGGCCTGAAAGAACTCTGTGTCCAAGAAATGATGAGCAGTTCAGCATGGCTATGTTGTAGAGCGTAGTACATCTACTGGAGAGGGGGAGACAAGGCAGATGGGGTCCATCCTGTGAAAGGCACCTCATATTCATAACTAGTAGTCAGTATTTGGGCAGCCAGTAGAGAGACTGATATGAGAATATTTATGTTTTTTCTTTAAGATTCTTCTTTGATTCCTCAAGTAGGTCTATAATTTTTAAGGTCAGTTGTTTCAGTGACCAAAATAAAAGCAAATTATGTTGCCCTGTATTTAGTCTAATTCAGTACACATTCTCTGTTCTCAGTGTCTAACTTCCTCAGCTTTAAGTTACCTGAGTTTAGTCAACAATTTATTGAACTAGGCTGGGCATGGTGGTACATGCCTGTAATTCCAGCAACTCAGGAAGCTGAGGCAGGAGGATTGCAAGTTTGAGGCCAGCCTTAGTAACTTAGCAAGACCTTGTCTCAAAATAAAAAGGGTTGGGGATGTGGTTCAGTGGTCAAGTGTCCCTGGGGTCATTTCCTAGAACTGCTGAAAAAAAAGGAAAGAAAGAAAATTACTGGAGGTAGTTATTCTGTATATTTTCTCTTCTTGCTCAGTCTATAGATTTCTTTTCATGTAGTTCCTATACCTGCTTTTTGTGATATTGCCACAAATACTTTGTCTAGGTTTGCAGCTCTTGGCATTTGTTGAGTTCTTGTGGCCAGGAAAATGTAAGAGAACCATGACAACATTTTTCACTCTTTTGAGTTTGACCTTGGTTGCAGCATGGAGCTAGCTGTCCCTGATACTGGGGAATAATAGGGAAAGTCTTTCTCATTTTCCTGCTTAGTTCCCATAATAAAGTACCTTAATGGGCCTACAGAGGCCAGAGGGTAATCTGACTAGTTAAGGTGATACAATCAATGTTTTCTCTGAACAGGCCTGCAGAGATTTCCTCATGTTAGCCCAGACCCACAGTAAAAAGTGGCAGAAGTCACTGCAGTATGAAAGAGACCAGCGTATCCGACTGGAAGAAACCCTTGAGCAGCTAGCAAAGCAGCACAACCACCTGGAGAGGGCCTTCCGGGGAGCCACAGTGCTGCCTGCGAACACTCCTGGCAGCGCAGGTTCTGGTAAAGGTAAGGGACTTAGTTCTTGCATAGCTTATTCTGGTTTGAGCCAGGTAGTTTTCTACAGTTGACGGAAGAGCCCCAAAATCTCCACAGTTGACGACTCATCTAAAGTGGCATTGGAACTGTTCGTTTCTTCTGGCTTTTCCACTACTTTCTACCAATTGTTACTATATTTGTGGTTGCTACTGAGAAGAACCTGTGGTACCAGGCATTTAGTAAATATAACCAGAGAAAACAAAGGAGGTCTTTCTCCTCGTAGATCAGTGCTGCTCTGGGAAAGGAGACATGAGTGATGAAGATGATGAGAATGAATTTTTTGATGCACCAGAGATCATCACCATGCCTGAAAATTTGGGCCACAAGTAAGTTATCCTTCACTGTTGAAGAAAATGAACATACCTGATCATCAAAAGGTTAGAAATGTTGTAGGAATGTTGTAGTTGTTGAGATTTACTAAAATCTGGGCTCTTTTTCTTAAGTAAGTGGAAAAGTTTCAGCTTTTTACATGATGAGTTCTCCAAAGATATTTACATTCATATCTATTTACATCCTTTGATTAGCCAACAGTAAGTTTGTACAGCATACTTGGCATTCTGTTTTGTAAAGAAACGCTGAGGCCCAAACTCTAGTTCTGATCTTTGTTCTAATTCTTCTACATTCCCATCTATGCAGACGTACTGGCAGCAACATCAGTGGAGCCAGCAGTGACATTAGCCTTGATGAACAGGTAACTCTTATGATAATGGAAGGTATCAAAGGTGAAGGATTTGGGGTCTGATTCCGAAGGATTTTTTTGTGAAGTGCTAAGAGAGACAGAAAAATCCTGATATTTTTTTGTTAAGCACGGGGGAAGGGAGGATTAGAAATAGCAGATTTTCTGTTCTTTGTCGGTAATTGAATGGCTTTGTTTTTGCTCTCAGTACAAACATCAGATGGAAGAGACGAAGAAGGAAAAGAGAACTAGAATACCATACAAGCCCAACTATAGCCTCAATTTATGGAGCATCATGAAGAACTGCATTGGAAAAGAACTCTCTAAGATCCCCATGCCGGTGAGGTCCTTGCACATCCTGACTGCTGCCTCAGAAGAAAGAGTGCTGATGTGATAACTCCACCCATTTGTGTGGCAGTTTTAACATAGCCTTTGCTATCTTTATAGTCATAAACTGTCCCTTTAAATTAGCTGGTTTAGTCTTGGCTCTGAATCTGGTTTGTGCCCAGATCACCTAGAGATGTACACATTCAATAACATTTGTGAGCAAATTCCTATGCTCTGTGCTCAGGGGCATGCAAAAATAAATACGGCCTTATTTCTATTTTTAAGAACTATATAATTTAAAAGAGACCTAAAAGCAGGTAAAAAATGTTATTTTTTTTTATTATAGTGTAACGGGAAATACTATATATACAGAGGTTTAGGGAGCATAAAAACAAAAACAGTGCATTCTAACCAGGAAGGTGAAAATCATTGCCATGGTGAATATGGGAGTTGTACTGACCTCCCTGTCTCTGGTCATTTCTTTTACCAGTCTGTCCATGATTGCCAAAGTGATCTTTTTAAAACTGCAAGCATGGTTGTGTCACTTCTCAGTTTAAAATCCTGGATCTTTATTGCTCCAGACATAGTCCAGATTTTTTTTTTTTTTTTTGGTGCCAGGAATTGAACTCAGGGGCACTCAACCACTGAGCCACATCCCAATCCCTATTTTGTGTTTTATTTAGAGACAGGGTCTCACTGAGTTGCTTAGCACCTCGCCATTGCTGAGGCTGGCTTTGAATCCACGATTCTCCTGTCTCAGCCTCCCAAAGTGCTGGGATTACAGGCATGCGCCACTGCGCCCAGCTGAGTCCAGATTCTTTATTGGACTAGGTATTTCTTCCCCCTGGGCAAGGTCACCATATATGTGTGGTGGTGTGGTCATCAGGTTAACCTCAGATACTCAGAGGCATCTCGTTTTTTCCTCAGAGCATTTATACTCATTGATCTTCCTGCCTGAATTTTCCACCAGCCCTTGGTAGTTTTCTTTTGCTGTGGCCAAAACCCTTTCCTTTGGAATTCAGCTATAATGTCGTCTCTTTCAGTAAACCTCCAGTGCATCCAGTCAGAATGAGATCTCTCTTCTCTCCTGTGCCCCAACAGGTTCCACCATTTGTGTCTGGGCTGTGTGTTTCGCTTACTTATTCATTCAACAAGCATTTACTGAGTGTTCTATTTGGCTGGTATTGTGCTAGTATAAAGCTGGGTATAAGTTCAATTTAAAGCAGTAAATCCAAATATATTGGTTTAAACTAGGAGTCAGCAAGCTAGGGTCTTTGGGCCAAATCTGGCTGCTGTCTATGTTTTCCACAAGTGAATTATGGCTTTTATATTTTTAAGTGGTTGAAAAAAATCAATAGGAGACTGATTATTCATGGTGTTTGTGTCCATAAAGTTTTACTGGAACACAGAGATAGTCATTTATGTCTTATCTGTGGCTGCTTTTCATGCTGCAGCAGCAGCACCAAGTAGTTGTAACAGAGACCACATGTCCCTGAAAGCCTAAATATTTACTATCTAGTTCTTTACAGAAAAAGCTGGCAACTCCTGTCTTAAATAAATATTGGCCTGACTCATTCTTATCTTAAAAGTCCAGAAGTAGATGGTCCAGGGCTGGTAGCATACTCCATGGTATCAGGACCAGACTGCTTTCTGTCTTGTTTCTCTGTTGCCTGTGGTCTTGGTTCTTAGGTTTATAGTGGCCTCTCCAGCTTGAGCCATCAGGATCACATTCCAGTCAACTGGAAGATGGAAAAAGGTGACCAGGCTCTGCCTTTTAAGTTTGTTTCTTGGAAATTGCATAATCCATTGATCTCTTAAATCTCTGTGGCCAGAACTTAAGTTATATGACCACAGTTAGCTAGAGAAAAGGCTGGAAGTGAAGACTTGGGGGGCAGAGGGCCAGTTACTTGGCAGACAGAAATACAGAAAGCATTCCTTCTACGTCTCGGGGTGCAGAGACCAGTGTGTGATTTCTGCCTCTTCATACAACTATATTCCTATGGAGAGAAACTATGTCTAATTGGACTTTATATCCTTGATGCTTAGTCCAGAGCCTGGCATGTATAGATCATTCAACAAATATTGAACTAATTAATCAACAAATCTTGAAAAGCAAATAGTTTATTTGTAAATCTGTATGATTTAAAAATATATATATTAACTACAGTTGGGGATATAACTTAGAGGTAGAGTGAAGTCCTGGTTTGATTCCCAGCATTGGAGGGGGGAAAAAAAAGAAAAAAAAATTGACCTGAGAAAAGAAAAAGCCGTAAGTAAGCAGGCACATTGGAGAAACTAAGATAATATGTTAGAAACAGTTCTGGGTTTAGATGACCTCTCTGTTCCCCTTTACGCTTAGTTCCTTATTGACATTGCCACTAGGAATGTGCGGTTCTGTACCTGTTGGCCTGCACATCAAGTCCTCACCCTTCCCCTGCCTGTACTGGGTCACAGGAAAGCTGACCTCATGAGGCTGTTTTTCAGGCTTCCGTGTCTGATGGAGTCTGGCTGGACTCTACCAGAGCAAGACACCAGGACATGAGAGCTGGGAGGAGGGGTATTTCTCTCCTTTTGGGCAGTTTTCTGGCAGCATCTGGACAGGTCTCTTTAGCCCCCCTTGAGGTTTTAGCCACTGCCGGTTCCTCTGGCTATAGTAATAACACTGCCTTTTTTTTTTTGGCACGGGGAGATTGAACTCAGGGGTACTCGACCACTGAGCCACATCCCCAGCCCTATTTTGTGTTTTATATAGAGACAGAGTCTCACTGAGTTGCTTAGCACCTTGCCCTTGATGAAGCTGGCTTTGAACTCGCGATTCTCCTGTCTCAGTCTCCCAAGGAGCTGGAAGTGCTGCTCATGTACAATAAATCTTACTATGCTGAGATTGCCCACAACATTTCCTCCAAGAACCGCAGAGCCATCATGGAAAGAGCAGCCCAGCTGGCCTTTGGAGTCACCAATCCCAATGCCAGGCTGCGCAGTGAAGAAAATGAATAGACAGTTCATGTGCACATTTTTATATGCTTAAATAGAACCACAAAAAACAAACCAAAAAAAAACTCTCTTCTTCCGGCACTGCCTGTGGAGGTGGCCACCATCAGTATTCGCCATCATGGCTGCCCTTAGACTCTTGTGAAGCCCAAAATCATTAAAAAGAGGACCAAGAAGTTCATCCAGCACCAGTCAGACCGATATATCAAAATTAAGCACAACTGGTGGAAACCCAGGGGGATGGACAACAGGGTGCGGAGAAGATTCAAGGGCCAGATCTTGATGCCCTACCTTGGTTGTGGGAGCAACAAGAAAACAAAGCACATGCTGCCCAATGGCTTCTGCAAGTTCCTGGTCCACAACACTGCTTTTTTTGTTGTTGTTGTTCTCCATTATGGCTTCCTGGTGTTCCTCATCTCCAGATTGTCTTTTACAGCTGCCCTGTTGGCTATATAATCAACTCTGCTTCCTTTCATTTCAAACACTCAGATTCATTAGTTTTCCTATTTGGCCTCAGAGTGATAAAATGATCCTTATAAAAAGTTTAGCACTTTTAGAGAAACTGCTTCCTGGAACAGTTGTTGGAAGGCGGGGTCATGTGTGTGTGGATAGCAGTGATGGACATAACATGCACTGACTGTAGTCCCAGGCACAGCTATCAAATGATTAAGGAGGCCAGAGACTCTTTTTTTTTTTGGTACTGGGGATTGAACTCAGGGGCCTCGACCACTGAGCCACATCCGCAGCCCTATTTTGTGTTTTATGTAGAGACTGTATACTCCTCTAGCCTGTATACTCCTGTAGCCACCAGAGGAGTATACAGTTTTCTCCTGAATGTATGGAAATGTTTCATATTGTCTAAAATTTTGCTACTGAGAGATTTTTTGGCATTGTTATTAAACTATGGAGTTTTCTGAAAGGTTCGTGAGGATTAGGCCTTCATCAGTCATCTTTATAAGCATGCCTATGTCTTGTACAACTTGTCTCTTTGTGTAGAGAAGATAGTTTTTAATTGTAACATACTGTTTTGATTGATTGCACCTCCCAAGAGATAAGTATTTCAGAGTTGGTCCTATGGCTCTGTGTTCCCTGGAAAATGTTCACAGAGAAACATGGTATATTTTTCAGAGAAAATTCAGACTCCAATGTATCATTTTTAAAAATGTATAAATGCACAGAAACAAATGTGGAAATATTAATAGTGGTTATGTTTGAACGATAATATTTCAAGTAATTTTTTTCCTGTGCATCTTGTTAAAAATAGTTTTTATAGTGAAATGAGATTGATTTCACAATTGGGGGGAATAGTAAGTATGAGGATAGTATGCAGCTTAGAGGTTGGTGGCTACAAAGTTGGAGAAAAATGCAGCAAGAGAGGTGGGATATGAGAAAGAAAAGTTTTTTTGTTTTTGTTTTTGTTGTTTGTTTTAACTGAAAAGATGCTTAAGGCCAGAACCCATAAATAGAAACATTTTTTTCCTTCCTTTTTTCTGTTGTCTGGACTTAGAACTCAGACTAGTAATATTCAAGCTCTTAGAACTACATTGTTGATTTAATAATGTTGATGGGCTATCTTGGGAACCTCACTTTTTTAGAGCAAATTTTGTATTAGTAAAATAATTTAAAATTCTGAACAGTTAATATGTAACTTAACTATTTAGTAGGGGAGAGGGGAGTGTGAACAATGGTTCTTGTTCAGTTTCCTACACCACGTGTGGGAACTGTCACACATGAGGGATCAGTTAATATTTGTGGAATGAATAAGTGAATAAGTGAATGAATGTCTTCTCCCCTAACAGAAGCCCCCCTACACAAACACACAAACACACACTTGCTTCATCTAGTGGTTG
Organism: Geosciurus inauris; assembly: GCA_004024805.1. Lineage (NCBI taxonomy): Eukaryota > Metazoa > Chordata > Mammalia > Rodentia > Sciuridae > Geosciurus > Geosciurus inauris. Next base: position 30,412 of record PVHX01019879.1, read on the forward strand.
CATGTCCTAAGCTGGCTCTAAAAATTGAAAGGTAAGAGCGTACACAGCTCTCTCAGCCCCATCATGAGCATTTTATATCCAGAAATATAGCTGTGTAGCCTCAGAAGAAATCAGTCCTGGCCTGATGCAGAACTGAACTGAGACTTAGCAGTTGCCTAGTCCAGAAGCTGACTTGAGTAATGGGCTCTTTTCAATAATCAGAAAGTGCCTATATTTTAATACCTTTTCTTTTCTCCCCAACCACTTTAAATAACTGACTTCCTCTCTGGGTATATTTGTGCTACAACTCAGTATATTTTAAAATTCATTCATTCAAAACTTATTTGTTGGGCTGGGATTGTAGCTCAGTGGTAGAGCGCTTGCCTCTCATGCGTGAGGCACTGGGTTTGATCCTCAGCACCACATACAAATAAATAAATAAAGACATTGTGTCCATCTCAAAACGCTTGCTCAGACTTTCCTACAAATATCTGGACAAGGTTTTTATGTGTGTTCTTTCCCTTACAGGTGAACTTTAACGAGCCCTTGTCCATGCTTCAGCGCCTCACTGAAGATCTGGAATACCACGAGCTGTTAGACCGAGCCGCAAAGTGTGAGAACTCTCTAGAACAGCTCTGTTATGTTGCAGCTTTCACCGTGTCCTCCTATTCCACTACTGTCTTCCGTACCAGCAAGCCATTCAACCCACTCCTTGGGGAGACCTTCGAGCTAGACCGACTAGAGGAGAATGGGTATCGATCCCTCTGTGAGCAGGTAAAGAGCTTTAGCACTTGATACATTTCCTTTCTAAAGAAAAGGATGACTCTTTGACCCCCTGAGTGCTGTTTGTAGAAATGTCAGTCCCTGTCATCCTACCTTTCTTTTCCTTCAGAATTCAACACTGAAGGCCTGGTATTTGCTTACTGCTGTGGGCGTAAAAATATCAAGGATGAATTTTGGGTGTTTATCACCAATTACTAGGCCATATCTTTTTCTTCTTCTTTCTGCCTTGCTAATTTGAACCTCATTTCTTCAAGGTGAGTCATCATCCACCGGCTGCTGCACACCATGCTGAGTCCAGAAACGGCTGGACACTGCGTCAGGAAATCAAAATCACCAGCAAGTTTCGAGGCAAATACCTCTCCATTATGCCCCTTGGTAAGGCCCCCATCTTTATAAGAATGCTTTAGGGATAAAAGTTTTTCTGGCATGATAAAGGAGGTCACTGGTTCAGACATCAGCAGACAGTAGAATCTCTGATTCAGACACCAAATTTCACTAACTAGCTTTTGTCAGGTCATTTACCTTCTTAGCTATCAAATTATTAAGGAGGCCAGAGACTCTTTTTTTTTTGGTACTGGGGATTGAACTCAGGGGCATTGACCACTGAGCCACATCCCCAGCCCTATTTTGTGTTTTATGTAGAGACAGGGTCTCACTGAGTTGCTTAGTGCCTTGCCATTGCTGAGGGTGGCTTTGAACTCAACAATTCTCCTGTCTCAGCCTCCCTAAGTGCATCAGGACTCTTATGATTGCAAGGTTAGGTTTCTTGGCTAGCCTCTCCCTTTCCTTCTCTCTTTCCACCTCCTCTCTTCCTCTATCTGATGAATTAGGTATCAGTTATGTAATCACTACATTCCAAGTAAGGTGAAACTTTATTTTTAAAAAAAATCTTAGTGGATTATAAGTTAATTTTATGTTGAGATCAAAAAGATCAGGCCAGGCCTGGTGGCACACAGCTGTAATCCCAGCTACTCAGGAGGCTGAGAAAGGAGAATCACAAGTTCTTGGCCAACCTTAGCAACTTAGTGAGACTTTGTCCTGAAATAAAATTTTAAAAAGTGTTAGGGGTATACCCCAGTGGTAGAGTGCTCTGAGTTCAATCCTCAGTAGCCTGACCCCTCATCCCTTCCCTTATCAAAAAAAGGAAAAAAAAAAAAAAAGACAGTCTTGGGAATAGGAATACCAATATATACACTCTTAGAATAGTATGCAAAATCTTTGCACCTGTAGAGAACCATTACCTTTCCCTAACTTTGTGCTTTTATTTTCATACAAATAATTTTTTTATACATTGTAATCTTATATCATAGTTTTATAATAGATTTATATTTCTTTATGCCTTTAAATCACATAGGAGAAAGAAAAAAGCAGTTGCAAGTAAAAACTACCCTTATACTATCTTTTTAATATTTTTTAAAGGTTGACTTTTTTTTGTTATAATTTTATTTTTATGTATTAATTTGTATGTGGTGCTGAGGATTGAACCCAGTTCCTCACCCATGCTAGGTGAGCACTGTACTGCTGAGCCACAACCCCATCCCCCTTATACTGTCTTTTATATAATTTAATTGTAGTTACCTTTGCTGGCCATTTATTTATTTATTTTAAAAAATTTTTTAGTTGTAGATAGACAATATTTTTATTTTATTTATTTGTATGTGGTGCTGAGGATTGAACCCAGTGCTTCACACATACAAGGCAAATGTTCTACCCCTGAGCTACAACCCCAGTGCCAATTTTTTATTTCTTTTTTTTTTTAATTTTTTTAATTTTTTGGTCCTGAGGATTGAACTCAGGGGCACTTGACCACTGAGCCACATCCCCAGCCCTATTTTGTGTTTTATGTAGAGACAGGGTCTCACTGAGTTGCTTAGCGCCTCACCATTTCTGAGGCTGGCTTTGAACTTGCAATTCTCCTGTCTCAGCCTCCCTAAGTGCTGGGATTACAGGCTTGTGCCACTGCACCTGGCTAAATTTTTTATTTCTTAATGTAGATTTAAGTTAATGTCCTTTCATTTTAGCCTAAGGGGCTCCTTGATTATTTCTATAAGACAGATCTGCTAGTTATGAATTCCTACAGGTTTTGTTCATCTGGGAATGTCTTAAGTTCTTGTTTGTTTATGTAGGATAGTTTTCCTAGATATAGAATTAATTCCCTTTCAGCTTTTTTTTTTTTTTTTTTTTTTT
>PVHX01019880.1:0-33362 GCA_004024805.1 Geosciurus inauris
TATTTCCTTCCATAAATGAGAACTGATTAAAAGTACTGGTATAGCTAGGTATCTTTACATAAAAGAGGACACAGCCCAGAGACATGGAGTGATTTACCCAGTCAGAGGATGCAAGCAAATATTTTTTGTTTTTGGTACCAGGGATTGAATTCAGGGTTACTTGACCACTGAGCCACATCCCCAGCCCTATTTTGTGTTTGTTTAGTGACAACCTAGCGCCTCGCCATTGCTGAGGCTGGCTTTGAACTTGCCATTCTCCTGTCTCAGCCTCCCAAAGTTCTGGGATTACAGGTGTGCATAACCGCACCCGGCTGATGCAAGCAAATCTTTAAATTCCCTGTTTAATGCACTTTTATTTTTATTGGATACTGACTTATCTTATTTTTGTCCTAATTGACTTATGGGAGAGACCACTGTGCCTATCCCCAAATCCTAAGTAGATATAAAACAATACTTCTTGAAGAAATGGTATAAGAAGACAAGGTACATGAATGTAATAATATAGGTAAATGAGAATCTTAACACACAGTCTGAAGAATAACTTAAACATTGAATGAAGACATTTCAAATTACATGAAAATCTTAAGAAGAAAAAAATACATGTATTAAATTTCACCAACATGCCAAATTTTGCACTGTTTTCTTGTGTATGTGATAACATGTTTTCATATGGAACTATTTATTATTCTTGTCTTTTCTGAACTTAATACAAGACTCCCAATACATAAACTAACATTTTTCTACTTGCATTATTAAAGTTTTATTTGTGGGTGTATTTTCAGAAATGTCATTAATCTAACTTTTAAATTTTAAGACTAAGATACCCTAATAATACTCTCACATGTATTATTTATAAAATATGCTTGTTGCCCTTAAAAATCTTTTTATGGGACACTCATTTTAAACAGCTTAGATTTCTTCAAAGTTGATAAAAGTTACAGATGAAGGTCAACCTACAATTTTCTCCAAGTCAGTTTCTTACAATTATGCACCTCACAATCTTATTTAATGTTAAAAATGGATAGTTACCAACTAAGTTCTCCATTTTAAAATCAATATTATTATTGTAACAATTCACTATTTTATTGAAATTTTAATTTACAAACTGACCTGACATTTCATTTTCATGCTCTTGGTGAGAGGGTATGGGAAGCAGACTGATGATATCTAAAATGTCTCTGTTTTTATCTCCATTGGCCACTGATATCTTAACTGAGAATTAATAAAATCATCAACAAGGCTTAATTATTTGAAATTATTTTAGTTTCTCAAATAACTTTCATTTTCTATGCAGTAATGTTTTAATTTTTGGATTGTTTTCCATTTGAAAGTTGTCTGATTTGAAAGAAATTACAGGAAAACAAAGTTAATTTTATTTTCTCCTAAAATACCATAAAATGTGTACATACATAATCCAGTTTGTAACTGGGTCAGTAATTCAAAATTATAATTTTAAGTTATAACATGTATTTTAACATGGAGAAATGCTATTACTCTGTTGCTATTCCTGTAAAGATTAATAAGATAGTGTCAAAAGAATCTTTAATTTTTAGAAGCGATTTTTGTTTTCACTTTTTAAACTATATTTTCACATACAGAGATGACTTTTCTAAATTCATTATCAGAAGTATAATTTGACTCTTCTTCAAATGTTTGGTAATGAAGCTATTTGGGGATACCTGCATGTTATGATATTGAGCGTTTTATGGCTAAAGGCTGCATTTGCACCATAGCAGATCAAAGTTAGGAGAGTTGGCAAAAGAAATACAACAGAATTTCCCAGAGATAAAACACTTTACCTTGAATTTATTGACTCCATATTCTAAGTGACTGAACTATGTGGTCTAGAGGAAATATTTACTCGATTTTCACATATATGGGGTATAGTTATTTTTATTATTGTTGTTTGTTTGTTTTTGTATTTTTACTTTTTGGCTGTTGTCAAAAATAAAACAGCTGAACTGAATCAAATGTTTTGTGTAAACAAATTTACATTCAGACTGCTAATTTGTGTGCCATCTTCCACCTTGTTTCTAAGATGATAAAGAGGATAAACTCTTTTAAATGAAATGTGCAAGGATAAAATTCATGTTCGGTGTTCTTCTTATGGCTTTAAAGAACCTTTTATTCAGTATTTCATTCAGTATTTTCAGCAGTATTTGAATGCTTTTTTATCTGTTTAATCTTTTTAAAGGAGGTCAAACAGAAACCCTTAAAATCAATTTTCTTGCAAAGTGCTAGAAAATCTTTAATATCTGTATTATCTTGACAGTGTTCATTAATATATTAATGGATGAATATCAGAAATGACATTTTAACTTAATTTTTAAAGATTACCAATGTGTGAGTCATTAGAAATCAGCCATTTTTCAACAGTACTTATATGTACCTGTCTTTGCAAAGGTTATTGAAAAATCCCCATTTTAGAAATACTATAGGATATAATTATGTAATTTTTTCAAAAGCCACATTTTCTAAGACCTGACAAGAAGTTGGAAGATGCTAGAAAGGTTGTGTTGTATACTATTTCATATAAATATCAACCTAATTATTTCTATCTTTTTATCAATAAAAGTCAAATTTAGTTTTTTATATATTTTATTAAAATAATATTTTATTTTGATTTGAATATTGTGGAATTAACATCATTTAAGTTATGAAAGTACATTTTATTTTCACAGAAACAACTGGTGGCTTATTTTTCATTTCTGAACTCATCCACACATACCTTCTACCATCAACCAGTTATTGAAGTCTACCTAGTACATGTTAGTCACTTGCCTAACTTTGAAAATACAAAGATGAAAATTTAGTTCCTACCGTAAAAGAAGACTTAATCTTTTGTCTGAAGCATGTCTTTGAATATAATACCAAATCAATCTCACTACTGTGAATTTGTTGGTCTTTCAATGAAATTCTCTTTTCATAAAAATATCAATCATTAATATGACATTCATTTACATATTATATATATTAAATGTTTATTCTATAGATATTGTTTAAAATTTGCCTAAAGAAAGCATCATTTTTGTGATCTAATTTAATTCTCCCTTATAATTTTTAATTAAAATATTTATTGACTCCTGTCTGTTTAACCAACTAATTTAACTAGTTTAACCTGTATTAGTGAAGATCCCTCATGTATTTCTGTAATAATGTAAGTACCACTTTATAAGTGTTTGTGATCAGCTTCTTACCCTTTTTTATTTTCTTTCTTTCTTAGTTCTTGTCTTAGAACTTCTCCCTGGCTTCCGGATACTTTCAATTTAAACTTAGATTTTTGCCTTCCCTGAGCAAACTTATTAAGATCATCACATGCAAAGAGGAAAAAAAAGAAGGCTAAATAAAATATAACCGATTTTCTCATAGTTTGTCATATTTCATGTATTTTTGTATTTATTTGGAGATGTGTTGTTGGGGAAACACAATTTTTCAATAGATTATGGTTTGTTTTTTTTTTTTTTTTGGGTACTGGAGATTGAACTCAGGGGGACTCGACCACTGGGCCACATTCCTAGCCCTATTTTGTGTTTTATGTAGAGACAGGGTCTCACTGAGTTGCTTAGCACCTGCCGTTGCTGAGGCTGGCTTTGAACTTGCGATTTTCCTGTCTCCTTAAGTGCTGGGATTACAGGCTTGCGCCACCACGCCCGGCTATGTTTTGTTTTGTTTTTTTAATTTGTGATGTGAAGATCAATAGAATGATAAATAAGTAGTTAATGGCGGAAATATTGGCATTGCATCAATGCCAATTTCACTACCTGAGTTTAATTGAATGATATATGTTTAAAAGGTTAGGAGAGTCAACAAATCTCATCTGGTATGTTACATTTTTCTTTTTCCTCCTAGGTGTATTACTTAGCTGATTCCTGTTATTCTGACATTTGTTCCAACACCTTATTTCCCAAATGCCTAACCATTTCTTTATTCCCTTTCACATTCTGGAAAGCTTGTTTTCTGGTGACATCATATTAACTTAATGTGCAAGAAGCTAGATTTAACATGTATTAAGGCAACAAACACTAAATATTCTTCCTATTTTAAACCTCAAAATCTTGACTGTTAGTGTCAGAGCAAAACTATGCATTTCCATATTTATATTCTCTTGATTACTTCAAAGAATAATGTGAGAAACTTGAGATGAAATGAGTTTGGGTGACCTGCGTTGCTTTGCTTAACTTGGTGAAACTAAAGGAAAGAATTTCCATGTGTTCCAACATTCTTCATAATAATTATTATTCGCTCCACTTATTTAAATCCCATGCAAATGTATGTGGGATAGTTTTCAGGATATATTAACATGGTTCCACCAACATCTCACACTAATATTTAAAATCCTTCTCATTTTTTAACAAAAGTTGTCCTTTTTACATTTTACAAGGCTATATTTCACATGCAAAAAAAATAACCAAGGCCTGAGCTACCTTTGAATTCACTTTCTTGTTCCTTCTTAAGTTACAAATATTTTATTTTTGAAGTGTCACTAACAATTTACATATAACAACGTTTCATAACATGGGCTCTTGCCTAAAATGCAGTGGAGTGGCTCTCCAGCTACCTTGTTTATTGTTAATACACAAGGGAATCTCAGAGAAGCTACATATAAGATGTACAGCCAGCCTTCATGAAAACTAACAGGCCATTAAAAACATTTTCCTTCTCTATCTCCTTCTCACATTGTCTGGGCTACATTGTCACTTGTCCAATTTTGTGCATGGTTGCTTTTCTTACCTCTGCAGGTCAGCTGGCTGGGACATGATCTTGTTTCTTCTCTCACAAACTTATCTGGGGGGACTTCTGCAGCAAAATTTACATGTCCCCAAAACTTTATAGTAATAAAGAATCTCTGATTTACTTAAAATTTATAGGTGGATGACACATTGACTGGCTATGACTTAAATAACTATATAAAAAAAAGTGGGTTCAGGTTTGGATCAAGTGATCTATGCTTATTCAATGTAATGTTATCTGAGAAGAGCGAATAAAAGGGGAAATTATTTTTTAAACTTTACATTAAATGTAGTCAGCAAAAATTATTAAAAGTGAATGTATAATAAATCATATCTGCTTTCTTATTAATTGCATATTTAATTGCAAATATTTATAATTTATGAATTCTACCTATATTGTGTATCAATCTCTATAATAGTTCATTTTTCTCCAAAGAACTTATGAAAACACTTCTCTCAGAGAGAAAAGTCATTAGGCATTTAGAATTATTGTGCATCTTCATTTCTTTTCTCATCTTCATGGCAGGAAAAGAAACTAATGTTTGTTATCACCTGAGTCATATATATTTGAGCTGTCAATAGCGAGTGCCTCTCATTTAAGCATCTTGAGTGATAGGTATACTTAGCTCCTTTTTAAATTGGAGGAAGCAACTTAGAGGAAATTAGTTTGCAAGTACAGAATACCAGAATTTTCCTGTTTTAAAATAAATTTTATTATATATATATATATGTATGCATACATGTTTATGTATAATACATATGCACACACATATATGCATACTTTGTACTAAGTATTGAATCCAAGAGTGAATTATCACTCAGCCACCTCCCTAGTCCTTTTTATTTATTTATTTTTGAGATAGTCTTGCTAACTTGCTTAAGCTGGTCTCAGAAATCTACTGCCTCAGCCTACCAAATTGCTAGAATAATAGGCATGTACCTCTGTGTACAGGTATATATATGTTACACAACATGATATTATAGGATACATATATATATTTTAAAAGGTTATAAAAATGAAGCAAATTGATGTATTCATCATCATTTTCAAACTAGGACCGGCCAAATCAAAACCCTTGCTTTTTTATCATCAAACAGGATTTCATAGACTTGCATAGATTGAGATAATTTCAGAATTCTTTCACAAGTATAAGTGTTTTTCAATTCCTGGAATCAGTTGTTTCTGAATATAGAACAATTTGGTTTACATGCTGCAAAATGAAGGGAAGGCAAGAGAAACAGGAGAAGTCAGGAATTGTACTTTAGAAAGGTTAGACTTATTAGATGGCCAAGGCACAAGGCTCATGTCAGTGTTTGGACATGCTTTTGTAGGATCCTTTATTCAGTTAGTTTGCTGTCAAAAGGAAGACAAAAATGCATATTTTGAATTTTAACAGATTTAAAGGGAACCATGACTGCAATGTATGTACAAGATATCATTTCATATTTATTCATATTTTCCTTTATTTAAATAGCCCAGACTTCATGGAAAACTTCCTGTGAATTCATTTCTTAGAATTGTAAAAGAAATATCTTTAACCCATGTCTTTTTTACTGAGCAAAAATGAGTGTCATGAAAATTTTAAAATCACCCAGCACCCAGCATGTGTCCTCAAATCCTAACATAGTAACTTATGAACAGAGTAGGTACTGAATAAATATTTGGAAGTTTCATTTGTAGATAATTTAGTTTAGGTCAAACTTGTACTCATAGACAAATCAATTTCTGTTGCCCAAATCTTTTCATTGTAACATGCTTTACATATTTATAACTCCATCATCAGTGGCTATTGATATTAATTTAGATAACCAGTGTAACCTAGAAAATAAAATCTGCAAGAATGTTGCATATGTATCCAGTATGCAAAAGTATACATCATCTTCTAACCCAGTTGTTTCTACTCGGATGATGAGAGGTAAAGTTCCTCAGCTCAATACATCACTATCTCCATCATCATCATAGTAAGAACTTCCCAAAATTGTTCAGCCCTGATAAATTAGCCTTTATATCAGAAAAATTATTCATCCAGAGTCCCTTCAGAACATATTTGCTAATAATACTTACACATAGAAAATTAGTTTAGAAATATTTATTAGTTTTTTGAATCCCTGATCTTGTAGAAAAGTACATTTGTTCTAATACTAACTGTATACTTACTAGCTTAATGTGCAGAATTTCTTCTAGGATAAGATTCCTCACCTCTTATATATTCTATAAACTTTACAGAATTATTATAATCAGTATAAGAAAAAAATCAGTATAATCAGTATAAGAAAGCACTTCGTGAACCAAACAGTGCATCACAACTAATTATGACTATTGCAAAAATAGTATCCACTTTTTATTTACTATTCTACTTAGGTATACATGATAGCGGAATTCATTTTGATTCACACAGATGGAGTACAAATTTTCATTTCTTTGGTTGTACTTGATGTAGAATCACATCATATATGCAATCATACAAGAAACTAGGGCTATGATGTCCACCTCATTGGAAAATTTTTACTGCCCCCATGGCCCCTTCCCTCTCCCTCCCCTTTGACCAAAGTTCCTCCATGCCCTGTCTCTCATTATGGATCAGCATCCACTTATCAGAGAGAACATTTGGCATTTGTTTTTGGGGATTGGCTTACTTCGCTTAGCATGATATTCTCCAACTCCATCCATTTACCTGAAAATGTCATAATTTTATTCTCTCTTATTGCTGAGTAATATTCCATTGTGTATATATACCACAGTTTCTTTATCTATTAATTTATTTAAGGGCATCTAGGTTGGTTCCACAGTTTAGCTATTGTGAATTGAGCTGCTATAAACATTGAAGTGGCTTCATCACTGTAGTATGCTGTTTTTTAGTCCTTTGAGTATAGCCTGAAGAGTGGGATAGCTGCGTCAAATTGTGGTTCCATTCCAAGCAGTTTCCATACTGCTTTCCAGATTGGTTGTACCAATTTGCAGTCCCACCAGCAATGTATGAGCATGCCTTTTCCCCCACTTCCTTCCCAATACTTATTGTTGTTTGTATTCTTGATAATTGCCATTCTGACTGGCGTGAGATGAAATCTTAGAATAGTTTTGATTTGCATTTCTATATTTCCTAGAAATGTTGAACATTTTTTCATATGTCTGTTGATCGATTGTGTGTCTTATGTAAAGTGTCTGTTCAGCTCCTTAGCCAATTTATTTATTGGGTTGTTTGTTTCTCTGGTGTTAAGTTTTTCGAGTTCTTTATATATCCTGGAGATTAGGGCTCTATCAGATGTATGTGTGGCAAAAATTTGTTCCCAGAATGTAGTCTCTCTGTTTACTTCATTGATTGTTTCTTTTGCTGAGAAGAAGCTTTTTAGTTTGAATCCGTCCCATTTATTGATTCTTGATTTTACTTCTTGTGCTATAGGCGTCTTGTTTAGGAAGTAATGTCCTAAGCTGATATGATGAAGATTTGGGCCTATTTTTCTTCTACTAGGCACAGGGTTTCTAGTCTAATACCTAGGTCCTTGATCTACTTTGAGTTGAATTTGTGCATGGTGAGACATAGGGGTTTAGTTTCATTTTGCTGCAAATGGATTTCCAGTTTTCCCAGCACAATTTGTTGAAGAAGCTCTCTTTTCTCCAATGTACATGTTTGGCACCCTTGTCTAGTATAAGATAATTGTATTTGAGTGTGTTTGTCTCTGTGTCTTCTCTTCTGTACCATTGGTCTACATGTGTACCATGTACCATGCCATTACCATGCTGTTTTTGTTACTATAGCAACCCTTAGCCACCCTAATGAAAAGAAGCAGAGAGAAAATCCAAATTACTAAAATTCATGATGAAAAAGGAAATATGATAGACACTACCAAAATACAGAGAATAACTAGAAACTATTTTGAAAATTTATACTCCAGTAAAATAGAAAACCATGAAGACACCGGCAAATTTCTAGAGGCATGTGACCTACCCAAACTGAACCAGGATGTCAAACACAACTTAAACAGATCAGTTTCAAGCAAGGAAATAGAAGATGCCATCAAAAGCCTACCAACCAACTAAAGCCCAGGACCAGATGGATTCTCAGCCGAGTTCTACAAGACCTACAAAGAAGAATTAATACAAATACTCTCAAACTATTTCATGAAATAGAAAAGGAGGAAATCCTTCCAAACTCATTCTAGGAGGCAAGTATTACCCTGATACCAAAATCAGACAGAGACACATCAAAGAAAGAAAATTTCAGGCCAATATCCCTGATGGACATAGATGCAAAAATTCTCATTAAAATTTTGGCAAATCACATACAAAAATATATTAAAAAATAGTGCACCATGATCAAGTGAGGTTCATTCCAGAAATGCAAGTTTGGTTCAACATACAGAAATCAATAAATGTAATCCATCACATCAACATACTTAAAGACAAGAATCATATGATTTTATCAATTGAAGCAGAGAAAGCATTTGACAAAATACAGCACCCTTTTATGTTCTAAACACTAGAAAAACTAGGGATAGTAGGAACATACCTCAAACATTGTAAAAAGTATCTATGCTAAATCCAAGGCCAACATCCTCCTAAGTGGAGAAAAATTGGAGTCATTCCCTCTAAAAATAGGAACAAGACAAGGATGCCCTCTTTCACCACTGCTATTCAACATATTCCTTGAAACACTAGCCAGAGCAATTAGATGAAATAAATTAAAGGGATACCGATAGGAAAAGAAAAACTCAAACTACCATTATTTGCCAGTGACATGATTCTATACTTAGAGGATCCAAAAACTTCTACCAGAAAACTTCTAGAATTAATAAATAAATTCAACAAAGTAGCAGGATATAAAATCAACACCTATAAATCAATTGCATTTCTATACATCAGTGATAAACCCTCTGAAAGAGAAATTAGGAAAATGACCCTATTCACAATAGCCTCAAAAAAAAAATACTTGAGAATCAATTTAACAAAAGAGGTGAAAAACCTCTACAATGAACACTACAGGATACTAAAGAAAGAAGTTGTATAAGACCTTAGAAGATGGAAAAATCTCCCATGCTCTTGGATAGGCAGAATCAATATTGTCAAAATGGCCTTACTACCCAAAGCGCTATATAGATCCAATGCAATCCCAATTAAAATCCCAATGTCATTCCTTATAGAAATAGAAAAGGCAATCATGAAATTCATTTGGAAGAATAAGAGACCTACAATAGCCAAAGCAATCCTTAGTAACAACTTTTTATTTGGAAAATATCTAAGCATACTTATTTCAATTTATTCAATATTATATTAAAATAATACAATGAAATAGGTTTTTCAAACATTTAATGAGACAATTCAGGTTTTAAATGGTCTTTTGTATATATTTCAATAACATGCTATTGAAGATAATTCTGGAGGTAGATAGGTAGATAGGATATCTTTAATCCGTAGACTCCTCCATAAAGTGAGTAACTACAACCTAAACCTAAAGAATTAGTTTTGTAAATCAACAAAAAGCTATGTATTGGGTTTATTAAAATAGTATTTCCAATTAATTAAAAACATTAAAAGGTGGTATTTTTTTTATTTCAGAGCTTTATATTTGGGTTCATCCTGACAAACTCATACATGCATGAAAATTGACTTCATTTAATTACATCGCTTTACATTCCCCCTTTTCCCTTCTGTCCTCTGTCCCCACTCCCATTTTCCTTCCTCTTCTTAACTTCAAAAGGTGGCCTTTATACCATTTTAGAGTTTTAATTAAAAATACATATTAAATTTATTGATGATTCTATTGGGTTTATATAGCAATTATATATTTTATTTACCATTTGTTCTGTTGCAAAGTTGAGGTATATTAATCACTTGACCTGGTTAGTGACAGTCTTGCATTCTTGAGATAAACCTGCTTTGCCTGTGTTGGCCATTCTTTCATGTGTGAATTGTAATCTATTTGCTAATATTCAGATCATTTTAACTCTGGATCCATCAATAAGTATTTCTTTCTTTTTGATCTTAGAAATTTGAAACATGAAAAGCATCATATTTTGTATCTTGTTTTGGACATTTTATAATGTGTTCATTTCTGTGACTAATTGTATAACTGTGCTTCTTTCTATGAATAATATTCCTCTAAATGATTTGTTAATGTTCATATAAGTCATCATCATATTGTAACTTACTTTACTCATTTAATTCTTATACCATTTTACTTTATTTTGGGTTTAGCCCATATTTCAAGAATTTTCTTGATATTTTTTCAGGAAATAAAATCATAAGCATAAATACTAATCATTTTCTCTAATGTTATTTCTATTTTGTTTTACTATTTTCATTTTCTTTACTTTTATGACTTAGGAATTTTTAGGAAAAGGCATTTCATTGTGTTTCTATTTTTCTGTCTTTGACACACACATCATTTTTTTAAAGCACTCATTTGAAAATATATAAATTTCACTGTTTAAAATTTATTTAATTATTTTACTTTAATTTATGAATCTTTCCTTCATTTAACCAGCACTCATGAGGATTATTTTATTTTGCAATTACATATGTATTGTTATTTGTAATTTTAAGACATTGTATTAAGATTGATATTACATAATGTGCAGCAAGGCTTTTTTGGCTTACTAAATATATCTATATTACCCAGGATACAAATAGTTTTTAAATGCATTTACATAAATTTGAGATCAACTTAATTATTGCCTCATTTGTTTTTAGCTCCTCTTTATGCCAGCATAATTTTTCTACAGTGTATGTTATAGTAATATTGGAGATCTCCAATTTTTATTACATATCTCAATCGCTGCTCTTTTTGTTAGTTCTTAAAGCATTTTCATAGAATGTTATCTGAAATAAGAAAATGAAAATTTTAAGTTTTAACGGGATTATTGTGACACTTTCACGTCTATAAACATTTATTAGGTTTCTTTTTTCCAGTCTACTATTAGAACAGCAGGATTGAAAGGGTAATAAAGAGTCAAAAAATGATCTATGTCATTGAAGATTTCACAATTCATTCTAATGGGAAAGAAAAGTTAATGAGCAAATAATTTTAATACACTGTATTGAACACTTCTGTACAGGGAGATAAAAGCATTATGCAAGTTAGAGGACAGAATGATAACTGTGATGAGAATGAAGAGGTGAATTTTATGATAAAGTCATGATTTGAGCAGAGGGCTTTCCAAGAAGGGAACTCACAGCATGCAGGTGACTTGCACTCCAGACAAGGACTCTCACACATACTTTTATTTTATTTTATTTTTTTCATCTAGCACTCTCTCAGTCTATTCCCATCATCAAGCAGAGCTTTCAGGCAAAGTAGTTGCTCAAAAAATCATCAAATGATGTCACCAGAAATACATGTGGTAAACTTTCTAAAAATATATATGATTGGTGCTCACTATAAATAAATTGCACACATGTATACACAGAGAGAGAGAGAGAGTGAGTGAGTTTACAGGCATAACACATTTTAGATTATTGCTCACTTTTTCATGTAGGAGAAAAATTTTTAATGTATGAAAATCCCATTGTATTTTATTGTGTCTACTCAACCAATCCAACATTTACCAAGATGGCCTCAGATCTCTAGCAGGTACAGAAGATAAGGAGCTAATGCAATTCTCTATAATTCTGCATTTGGTTGCTCCAAATTTCTGTTAGTAATTTTGTTCCTGTTAGAAACTTTTAAATACATTAACCATAGAGTTCTAATTTAAATTACTGTCACTCTTCTTTGACCATTGATGCATTTCTGCCTTCCGTTTCATTTCCCAATATTGTTCTTGAAATATTGCTAAGCAATTTTGGGGGGATGAACAGTCTACTTACATATGATCTTTGACTACTTAGTGGCTCACAAGTATGAGGAGAATATGGAGGAATAGTGACTCTGAACAAAAAGACAGAATTCAATCAATTTGCACTTAGTACTACTGATAGAATTTAACTCTTCAAACAGCTTATCTTTGTCATTAGGGTGTTTTTTTGAGGGGGAGTGTTACTGGGGATTGAACTCAGGGGCACTCAACCACTGAGCCATATCCCCTGCCCTATTTTGTGTTTTATTTAAAAACAGGGTCTCACTGAGTTGCTTAGTGCCTCGCCGATGCTGAGGCTGGCTTTGAACTCACGATCCTCCTGCCTCATCCTACCAAGCCTGGGATTACAGGGGTGCACCACTGCGCCCAGCCTTGTTTTTTTTTTTTTATGTATATTTACTTTGATTTTTCATTCTATTTGTTTTATTTCTAGAGTGGATTCCTTTTTGTTGTTGTTGTTGTTGTTTAAAACCTCTTTGTGACATTCAATACATTTCATAACTGGATTCTTGCTCCAATCATGTATTTTACTACCACTCTGTAAAAACCACATGGCCCAGTTTCAGTAGTGGAGTTGATGTTTCCTTAAATCACCATGCATTTGTAATAAGCTGCTCTCCTGACTATTCATTTTGTGGAAATGCCATCTCTTGGGCCCAGATACAGTTCTCTAGATGTCTTGAGCTGAAGTTCAACTTTCCTTTCTTCATATCTATTAGAATTTCATCTGTATTAGAATTATAGTTCTTACCATAATCTGCCTCACATTTGATTATGCATTTTTTATCTACCTCATGTAACATAGAAATATGGAGGTCAATGTCTGTATTCTTAACATCTTATATCTTCATGGAAATTTGCACAATGCTTTAAAGAAGTTGAAATTTATTATATGTTGATTATTTTAAATTAGACCAAACTACGAAAGAACATTAACTGGTTTACCATTTAATGTCATTTTAAATATTATTTTACTTTTCTTAGCTAAATCATTAATGATTTAAAGTTTGTCTTTCTTTTCTTTCTAACCTTGTTATATTGGGTTTTAGTTTTCAAAGGACATCTTCCAATATACCATTTGATATAAATTTGTTCCATTAAACCTATCCTATATTAATGTTCTAATTACTTTTTGCTTGTCTTTTGAGAATCTGAACTGTCTTTTGATATCTAGCTTCTATTTCTGACAACTTAAGGGCACATTGTTATACATTTCTTACTTTTGAAAAAAAACATAAAGAAGGATATCCTTAGTGTATCCTAAGAAGTAACACTCATATTACTTCTGTCTTCTTAGGTATTTCCATTTCTTGAAGATGTTACCCCAATTCATCCATGAGCTCTTACTTTCATGTACTTATATTTTTCTTTGAGGAATAAAACAACACTAAGTGTGTGATACATTTGGGTTTTGTTCCTGAAATATCCTCTATGTAATTTCCTACTACATTAAAATTGTCTTTCAGCTTACAAAAAATAAAATATTTCCCCCCTCCATGATTTCTTCATTGCTTTTATTTTATCATGTGTCTCCACTTTATTGTATTTAAATTGTGGGAGTTGGAATAGGAATTCAAAATCCTGTGCATTTTGAAAATTTTGCATCTGTATACTATAGTATGACACATCAAAATTGTTCTTCTATTTTTGCAGTATTTACTTCATGAATTGTTTTCTTTTTTTAACTTAAGATGTAAACAAATCATATTCTCATTTCATTTTTTTTCTTGAACATGGGATTTTTTTGGAGGAATGATAATATTATAAAATACTTTACACTGAAAGGCACTACTGCCTGTTACTATGACATTTGACTGAAGCTGATTTGTTAATTAACTGATTTTTTCCTTTGCTATTTTATTTTATTTTTTCAGTGCTGGGGATCAAGCCTAGGGCCTTACACATGTTAGGCAAGCACTCTACCACTGAGCTACACCCCCATCTCCCTAGTCTATTTTTTATTTTGGTACATGGTCTCTCAGTTTCCCTGGCTGCCTTCAAATTTATAGCCCTGCTGTCTCAGATTCCAGAGTAGTTGTAATTATAGGCATGCAACACCACAGCCAGCTCCTTTTTGTTCTTTTCTTGTTTCTAAGCAGCCAATAATATATGATAATTATCAATGCTGCTTATCATTCGGTAATATGATTTTATATTTGTAAATAGATGCATGAAGAAACACAACAAGCATCAAGTTTGCCTATTTGATAACTTGATGCCTGTTTATGATTGTTTCCTTCCCTTTTTACTCCTGATTCTGAGTACTAAAAAGGTATTTGCTAAGTCATTTAAACTGACTCATTTTGCTGTAAAAATAGCTTTAGTAAAAACAACGCTTCTGCTACCAGATGAATGGTTTATAATAGGTCAATCACATCCATGAAAATGCTTAAATGTAAGTGTGGGCCTTGCCTTTCTCTTGCTCTGTTGTGACTTCTTGGTTAAGTGGAAAGAAAGGGTTAAAAATGGTATATTTCAGCAAATGTATTCTATGTCTATTGCTTCAGAAGCACTGGGAATATTAAGATTTTAAAACAAATCTTTAGTGCTTGGGTGGATGCAACAGGTGAGTGATTATTTTCAAGGCTGACATAGTTTATAGAAATGGAATTATATAAGTTTTCCACAGCATGAATGAATCTGACATTTTGTTTTAGAGATGCAATCATTTCCAATGCCAAGATTTCAACTTTAAAACTTAAATGGATTGCATAAGATGGCCTAGTGAAAACTACTGTTACATTTTAATGTTATTGGCAAGTAACATAAAAGAGCTATAAAAATGTGACTTAACACGTAGCAAAATTCTGTACTGTTATAGAACTACCACCAACAAAATAATGGAGAAGAGAAAATTTTTAGATATTAGAGTTTGCTTTGACTTTTATCCCTACTTTTAAAAATCAGATCATCATTTTGCTTCATCCTAAAAATTATATGTGGAAATTTTTATTTAAATCATAAAAATTGAAATATTCTATGATTTAATTTATATATCACACAAAGTTCCAATATAATAAAAACTACTTAGGGCATAATAAAAATAAAACAAAAGCATTTAAAAAAATCTGCTTGATTTACATTTTTTTTATTCTGTAAAATGTGATATACCTGCTATTTTAGGATACATGTTTATAATGGAGAACTTAAATGCTGTAGACCATTTATAATTAATATACATTGGTGAGTTTCATTGTGGCATATTCACATATGTATATAGCATAATTTCATTATTTCCTCTCCAGTAACTCTCCTTACCCTTCTTTTCCTTCTCTAGCACATCCCCTGCCTTTACCCCATGGTCTTCCTTCTACTTTCATGACATCACTTCCTTCCTTTTTAGCCCTTAGCTTCCATATATGAGAGAAAACATATCACACTTGTCTGAGTCTGACTTATATACTCTCCAGATCTATCCATTTTCCTGAAAATGGCATAATTTCATTCTTTTTTTTTTTTTGGCTGAATAAAATTTTATTTTTATGAATACCACATTTTCTTTATCCATTCATCTCTTGACTGACACCTAGACTGGTTTCCATAATTTGGTTATTGTGAATCATTCTACAATACACACAGGTGTGCATATATTTCTAAAGTATGCTGACTTTAATTCTTTTGGCTAAATAATGAAGAGTTGTATAGCTGGATCATGTGATAGTTCAACTTTCAGTTGTTTGGGATCCTCCATACTGATTTCCATAATGGTTATACTAATTTGCATTCTCACCCACAGTGTATAAGAGTTCCTTTTCCTAGCCCCTGGCATCCTTACCAGCACACGTTGTTGTTATTTGTGTTCTTGATGATTGCTATTCTGACTGGAATAACATGGAATCTCAATGTAGTTTTGATTTGCACTTCCCTGATGGCAAAAGCTGTTGAACATATTTTCATAAAATTGTTGGCCATTTGCTCTTCTTTTGAACCATGCCTTCAGGTCAAAATTTTGTTGGAAAATGTACCAAGATCAAATGTTTTTTGATATCTACAGAACATCCAGAATTTCTACAACATAGAACTTTTATCATTTGTATAAATTTATTCATGTATTTGAATAGCATTTGAAAATATAATTTTAAGTAAAGTGTCTTAGAAGGCTTTTTCTGGTAAGGATGCCAGGAAAACAAAAATGTCCTGCTTTCTGTTTTCTTTTACATTGATGTTTAATCCTTTGTAGAGTTTATCATAGCCCGCTCTTGGTATTTAAATATCATGGGTAACCTGATTTCCATTCTGCTCTCCTCATAGTCACAAAATACAGAAAGTGAAAGCACTGGGGAGGGCCAGACTTTTGTCTTCATTTGAGATTGCTTTTAGTTCCACACACACATACTTATATTTCACGGTCCAATAAATTGGCTTTAAGACATTTGCAACTCATTAAATACTTGTACAAGTATAAGTAACAATACTTGTACAAATACAAGTAACTTGTGATTTCTAAGGACCCAAATTCAGGATACTGAATTTACATCTAATATTATATACTTCCATTATGCTGCCACTTGTCCAATCCAGAAAATAGAAATTCAATATTTCTCTTTCTCTGTGTCAGAACTCAAGACTGTATGATAATATAACGAGAGCTACCATGGGAATCTCTAAATTTTCAGTAGCAATTTGAAATAGTAGAAACATGATAAATTATTATTTTGTTTTCTTCAATGCCCAAATTTTTCATTTCTCATACAAGCAATATCAAATATAAAAATGGAATGTTACTTTCTTTTTATCTCTAAAAATATTTATCTACTTACTTATTAAGACATGATATTTGTACATCTTTATAGGATATATTAGAGTAATTCAATACATGTATATGATGTACAATAATCAAATCAGGATAATAAAGGTTTCCATTTTTTCAAACATCTATTCATTGTAATATGTTGGAAATTTCATACTCATTCTCAATATTTTGAAATATATAGTAAAGATCCTTTATCCAATACTTACCATACTATATTATAGAAAACCAGAACTAATTCTTATATAATATTTTAAATCAAGTGTATTTTTTATCTTCAGCACAATACCTCAGATATTAAAAGTTTATAAAAACTGATCTGTTTTTAGATATCATAAAATTTTATGGTCAAACTGTACTTCATAACAAATTATTTCAAAGGTAATTTTTAAAATTCTAATAAATAGGTTGTGACAAAGTATTTTATTATCATCTTTCACATTAACAAAATCTATTTATCAATATTTTAAAAAATTGATTTGCATGACTTAAAAGCAAAATTATACTAGTTTCACAGCAAATTATATCCAAAATATGCAAATTATTTAAATTTTGTGTCATCTGTTCTATTGACATTACATTGAAATTGCTATCGTGTACACTGAAAGCAATTCTAAATTTATTTGTATTGAATAAAATATTCTTCACATTCTTATTACAGTTTTTGCAGTCCATTTACTTATTACTGGTAACTATAGTAAGAATGTCATGGTTGTGTATTCAAGTCAAAATATGTGAAATCATTATATCTTTGCAGCATAAAATACTCATTTTCAATGTAAATTTGCATCTTTCTAGGAAGTTAGCAAATTAGCTTCTCTTTTAGTTGATGCTTAAAATTTGGCTCAGACATTTTCTATATGTGAGGAAACATAAATTACACTTTTGATTTTGGTCTTTGATTATTGTATGTTCTTCAAATATTCCTTTTGTTTCAAGAGTATTTTGAATTGGAACATAATGGTAAATATTTGTAAAGTTTATCCACCACTCAACAAGAATTGGCAAAAACACAAATCTTTGAATTCTTTATCTTCTCTTGCTGTCAGTAGTTTTATAAACCAATAATGATTCACTGCTTGTACATGTACATATTGAATGGTTTTCAAAATCTACAGCCATCACACTAGAATGAACTACTATCTTGTTTTAAAATTTTAACAAATTCTGATATTGGAGATACTATCATTGGAGAAAACTGTCATGATACAAACTAAATTTTATTGCTTTGCATTTTTTATTTGACAGGTATAAATTTTGTTAAAAAACATACCCTAAAAAGACAAATTTATGAGATAGCCTAGTTTATATTTCCTCATAAATTTAAAATTCCTTTGAACAAAATATATCTCACTACAATATGTGCAGTGTCTCATATTGTGTGTTTCCTCAAAAAGTAGAGTACTTGTTACTTTTCTAATTTCAGGTTAGTTGAAATTTGATATTAGAAATTTTTGAGTTCTACCTGCAATTATTTGCTTACTTCAATGAAAATCTTTACTTTATGCAGATAGTTGATTTTACTCTTTGCCACATATTTTTCTAACAACATTTTGCAACTGAAAAGGTTTGTGTATGTGTATACAAATTCAGAGCCATTGTATTTTGTTGTTGTTTTAAGATTAAAAATGCTAATATTTATCAGATCATAAAACTATTATGTTAAAATTAATATTTAAGTTTATTACTAAAGAATAGTTTTTTATTCCCATCAATCAATTTGTGCTTTTTACCTACTAAAATGTTCAGATAAACACCTTAAAATTGAATAAGGTTGCCTAGGAAAAAAATAATTGAAATTGTGTCTACCCACTGGCATTGACTAGATCATGTTACCTATAACATTTAAAATGTTGCATACCCTTTTAGCAATGAACTATGCTATTACAATTGCATGCTATTTGGTGAAACAAAATGTAGTGTTATCAAAATAATAAAGTTGTATTTAACAGAAAAATTTTTTACTCTGCTTCAGTTTTTTTCTTGAAGTGAGTTATATATATTAAGTAAAACAATTATAAAATAGTATTTTATAGAAGAGACATTGACACTCCCATGTTCATTGCAACACTAGTCACGATAGCCAAGAAATAACCAACCATCAGCTCATGCAAGAATAAAGAAAAGTTTGATGAGTGGGTCCTAAGGTGCAGTTAGATAAAGTTCTCGTGTGCTGTTGTACACCAGGGTCACTAGACATAGCAATCCTGTTGCATATTTCAAAAAGTTAGACAAAAGGATTTTGAAAGTTTCATAGAAATAAATGATAAATCTTTTAGGTAATATATATGTTTAACCTGTACACAGTTATCAAAACATCACATATTACTCCATTAACATTAAATTTGTGTTTTTATGTATTGGCTAAGAATAAATTAACTTAAAATTTAGGCCTAATAAAATAAAATTGTTTTAGATTCTACTGACTTTTTAAAAGAATTTGTTAAAAGTAGGTCATGTGTCTTTACAAAGTGGTATTTCAAATATTATTTTTAAGTGACCAATCTCATTATGGAATGGTAAGCTATTTCATCATCATCACGATTTAATTTATACTTTAAAGTTGATCAAAGTTCTACTTTGTAATTAAACCAAAATGAAAACTGAATAAATATTGTTTCAAAGTAGATATGGCTCATTCAGATGGAGATGGTTAATTCAGTGTGTCTTTTCAAGTATATATAATCCAAAAGGAATTGTTATTTCATCACTTCTGTTTGGGATGACCCTGGCTACCCTATATGATGAGGTGCATATGTGAGAGATAAAACAGGTTGGGTCTGCAGGTATAGTTCAGTAGTAGGTTATTTACCTTACATGTGCAAGTCTCTGGGTTCACCCCTAGCACTCATGTAAGGCAAAAATGTTTGGTAACATTGTACATCTGTGCAAGGAAGAAAGAAGTGGGTAGCCGTGGGGCTAGGTACAATATCATGAAACATTTTTATACTGTAGTTTTAAGAATAGACAAAATAATACATATAGGAATAAAATCACTTGTATTAACTTGAGTTAATGTTCATGTAAGTATCAATATGCCTCACTTGTACTAGAAAGAATGATACCCCCAATACATACATTTAAGTATGAAGTTAATACATCATCTTTCATCACTCACTGAGTTCCCCTTGAGCTTGGATGTTTCAAAACATCAAGTCCAGATCATTCACAGATTTGGAAAGTTTCAAACAAAGAGTTTATGTCATATTTTGAAAAGCAAACAAACTTGTATATAGTTATTGTTCTTGGGGGAAAGTCAACTAACATTAACTTTACCAACTTCTCAACTCTTCAAGTCCACCCAGTTCAACCAATACTAGTTTCATGTAGTAAAGACAAGGTAGAATTACAGAAAGGATTCTGGGAGGTGAACCCATCTTATCCACTGGTACTATCATAAAATTTTGATGTCTGAGTTAATGTTCATGTAAGTATCAATTACATGAACAAGGTTAGTCCTGGCAGGAAAAAAATATGAAAACACACAGACAGATATTGACTTATTTGTGCCAAGTAATGCATAAAGCTATTATAACATCAAACATTCTACAGGCCTTGATAAGATCATTTAATCATAACAGAAACACTGTTGATGTATGTATTCCATCCTATATTATAAATTAAAAAAAAAACTGGGGCACAGAGACATTATAGCTTGTCTGAGTCCAGTGGTAGTAAATGGTAGAAACAAAATTTCAACCCAGACATTTTAACTTTTAGGTACACAGTCATAACTACTATGCTGCAGATAATGACATTTTGTAAGTACAAATTTGGAATTTTTTTTAAAAAGGGAAAAGATTAAAAGATTTTCCATCATTAAAACTTACATAAGATGCCCAAAAGATCTTGCTCTATCCTATTGTCAGTGAAGAATTAGTTCAGCAATCCAACATCATCCATCATATTAAAATTAATATGGTTAATTTGGGTATATGTTTTATATTTCTTTTGACTTAGGGTGCTATAAAGTTACAGGGAATGAATGTTTATTTTTCCTTCTAGTTTTAGGTATTTAAAATCACTGAGTCTTAATTTTGAGAAACTCTAGCTCAAGTAAGTTAATTTTAGCAAAGTAAACAACTTACTAAAATTTATGGTTTTAAAAGAATACAATCATAACAGAATTAATACAGATAATGATATACATTTTTATTAATGGGAATGAAGAAACAAAATTTTCTTTTTTAATAAGGCTGTTTTTCAGTTTTCAAGATCTATTTATTTGATTGGGAGCATAGGTCAGAAAAGAATGAGCAGCACAGATGATTTAATGGAGTCACCCAAGTCCTAGCGTAACAGTTTTCTACTAAAGTTATATTGGCTGCAGTGTCTCAGGGGTTGAGCCTTTAGTAGAATATCAATTGACACCAGGTGTACCCAGAGGCAGTCAGAGAGCACCAACTAATGCTTGATGATCAGCAATTTCTCCTAAGCTGAAACAATTTCTTCGGATGTTTTCTTAGAAGGAAATGACTGTAGTGTTCTCCTAGAAGAGGCTATTTGACAAATAGTTTTCTTTTCCCTTTGCAGAATTTTATTTTTATATTTTATAAAGTAGAAATATATTTTCCCATAAAAAGCATAAGATTGTAGGTGCAAATCTGATTTTGTCTGAAACCCGTGTGGAGACATCTGCAGATCACTTAACCTCAATCATCTAAACACTCTGGACTCTACTTGCCTTTTCCAGAAAAAGAAGTTGGACTAGATGGCTAAAGTTTATTTGTAGCTTAACTATTCTGTGTATAGGGACTGGATATATTATATCTAGTAATCATATTTACTCCACAGATCAAAACATTTCGTGGTCTACAATTTCTTCTTTCAAACAGTGTTTTCTTAAGTTGACTGAAAAAATTTTAAGTATTTATCATGTACAATATATTTTGAATATATATATGTGTATATATATACACACACACACACAGAGTATGGAATTATTTAGCTAACTAATCTAGGTATTACGTCAAATAGCCATCTTTTTTTTCTTAAGGACACAACCTCCACTCTCATGTGTAAATAGTTTTACACATGAAAAATTAAGTGAAAGTGATTCTGAGATTAATGACATGGGAGTAATAATAAGAACTGGTTGTTGAGAGGGACAACTAGATTTTCAGAGATTCAGTTTGAGAAGCTAGAGAGACATCTTTTCATCAATATTGAGTGAAAAAACAGAAAATGTATGTTTTGGTGTTTAGGGAAAGATCATAATAGTTACCATATTTTGAATGGGTAGATACACTTCAAAGCTCTTTGCATATTAACTCATTTAATCCTCACAACAATCTGGCATTTGGGTAACTTCTCATATGATCATTATTATTCTTGAGTATAATAGGTAGTGAGAGTATAAACAATAAAAAATAGCTTAAAGTGTCAAGAATAGGACTTTGGGGATCTCCACTTTCTAAGTGTCAAGAATAGGACTTTGGGGATCTCCACTTTGTAAGAGTGACAAGTAGGTGAAGAGGAAGAACAAGTGATAAAGTTTGGAAGAAAGCCATGAGGGTTCACTGTAGAAAAGTCAAGATGGCCGACACTGAAGACTTAATAGTTGAAGGACAGAGAGGAGTTGGGAAAGATTATTAGATTTGGTCATTGATAAATAAGCTCTTTAATGAGAAGTCTCAGTAGAATAGTGGAAGCATAAATCAATTTTCAAGGAATTAAAAAGATAGTAGTAGAAAATATACATACAGAACAGTAGCTTTCCTATTGATCCTCTGATGTAGGCTATTGGAGGGGTGAGCAGGACAGGATTTGTAAGAGCCCCGGTAGTTACAACATCTTAAATATATAGTACTAATCACAAACAGAAAAACAACAACAAACAAATAAGAACTAACTGTATATATAGTGTCTGTATCTGTTTGTATGTGAAGAGAATTTATCATGCATAGATTGTGAAGAACATGTGAGCATCCATGATGATTAATATAAGCCACTGAGTCATTTAAAAGAGATCAAGAAGTACAAAGTATTTATCTACTAGAAAATGAAATAGTTATGGTTATTTGGGGTTTAAAAAGCTACTAACAGAATACTGTCAAGGTTAAGGCTGACAAAAAGAATTCCAGTCCATTAATTCCAACAATGAATTAAGAATGTCATAAAGATTAAGAAATGCAGCTATCTCTGAGTCATTGATTAAAATAAGTTCATTTTAGTTTTTATTTGCCAGGAGCTGCACTAGACATGAATACCCAGTACTGACCAACACATACTCTTGTGGAATTCACAGTGCCTTTCCTCTTCACAATCAAGCTACACAGGGAACCAGGACTTGCCTTACTGGTACTATATAGGACTAAAGCAATTTAGATGATGGCAAAATGTCTCACCGTGGAGTTGTTCCAGGGATAATGTACTATTTGCTCTGGGATAGTAATGATTGTATGATTATCTTTGCAGGTTTTATTATACAGTGTAGTAGTTCAATGCAAGCCTTTAAAAACAGCTTGATGTCCTCTAAGTAATCCCCTCATTAATGCAGAGCATCAAGTCTCTTGGTCACGACCATGCTATCTTTTTTCTAATTAGACAAAAAAGCATGTGTTCACATTATAATTATATACTCTAGAACATGCACTGAAACCATGCGTCTTCATTCAGAATTTTGAAGATAACCTTAAAAGGAATTTTATTATTGTTGTTGTTACCATTGCTCTTATAATCTTCACAATCTTTAGATTACCCTTAACGTGGGTCTGTCTGATATTGATCATTCAGGCTGTGCCACTTTCATTTGTCTTTACTCAATAATATTCGTCATACCCTCCAATTCATTTGCATATACACTGCTATATGTAATTTCTTTGGAAATTTAGTTTTCCCTCTATCATTGCAACGATTTAGTATTATGTTCAATTTTTAAAAATATTTTACAGGACCTACTTCTTTTGTTTCATCTTCTTAATTAATAAAAATTACATCACATCACTTTGCAGTTTATAAGTATTTTTAATTTATAAGTAGTGTTTAGACTGATAATATGAAAAATTGATGATAAAAATGTAACATATTATAAGAAATTTGTCCAAATCTGCCTACTTCTCAAATGGCAGGCATGTGATACAAATATAATTATTTTCATGGGAAAACTCACACATTTCTGAATACAAAATTCTACCTCTGACTGCAAATTTTGGAATCATATCTTTTTTTGTATTAATTTTATGCAAACTATTTTTTAAGAGTAATGATGCATGTATGATAACACTCAACATTCCTTTTATGGTTGTTGAAATTAGATTCAAAGAAAGCCTCCTTTATTGATTTATGAAATTGCTAAGGGAAGACATTTTCAGCAATGTATTGTTGTCATCAGTGACTCAGACTGAAAATCCTAGTATATCTAGACAATGTAAGTTCTTCATTAGCCATAAAAAATTCATTAAGAGAGGAATCACTTTTGTTTTAATTATATGACAAGGATCTAAGCTATTGTCTTTCATATAGCACAAGCATAATTCACATATTTTTTGTAAAGTACTAAATGACTGTCAGTTTGATTCTTTGTTTTATTTTTTATTGGAAAATTATAATTATGCATCACAGTGGGAGTCATTATGCCATGTGTGTACATATATATAATTTGACAATTCTCATTCAACAGTACCTTTTTCATCTCTTCCTCCCTCTGCCTTCTCTTGCTTTACCTTACTGATGTCTATTATATCCTTATTATTTTATTATTATTTTAATTAGTGTGATAAACATATAGTCATATAAATATATATATATATATACATATGTATGTATATATATGTATACATACATATATATATGATTCTTTTTGATGCTGGGGATTGAACACTCAAGGCCTTGTACATATTAAGCACATGCTTCATCATTGAATTATAGTCTCAGCCCATTTGTTCAATTTTTGCTTTAAAATGCAATAGGAAAGTACTTTCTTAACTACTCTAGCAATCAGTAGTGTTCCATTGATGTTTTAGTTTTTGTTCCTTTGTCTTTTATCTCCCCTTCAAAATGGTTAAGTCATGTTTTTTAGAAGATACACAGGAGTTTGTTCCTGTGTATATGGCATATATTTGCAGAGATGGGTGAGAAGAGGTGAAAATGTTTGCTGAATAACTGATGAGTTACCAGATATCTTATTTCAACAGATATCATGATTTCTTATCAGAATTATAATATTGCTGTTCCCTTTTCATTACACCCTACAGATTTCATATTAGAATTGTAATATAGCTGTTCCCATTTTATTATATACTCTCTATACATAACAAAAAGTATAGATTGAGAATTCAGTAAATCTAGTCATTTAATTAGATACCAGATAGAAAAAGGAAAAATATCTTCCCTTAAAGAAATTTAAGGTCAAATTCTCCTGTGATGTGTTTAAAATTCCTATAGTTTATGTATGAACTTACATTTATTCATTTTTGATGATTGTGTTTTAAAATTCATGTTTATTCATTGCATGTTTATCAAGCTGTTTTAAACAATCCAGAACATGTTGAATTTATCCATGATTACTATATATCAAGCCAGGGTAACAGTAATTCATTATTATATATTCTTACTGTGTATTTTATTTATCTTCTTATAAACATACTACTTACATGCCCTGAGCCTTCTTTTTTTTTTAAACATTTTTGCATAGCATATTTTTCCTACCAGGGATTGAACCCAGGAGCACTGAGCTACATTTCTAGACCTTTTTATTTTTTATTTTGAGACAGGGTCTCCCTAAATTGCTAAGAGTACATAGCATATTTAAATATGAATATAGACTTTTTTAATGCATAGAACAGATTTTGTAATACAGTTCTCTATATTTGGGGAGAAATATGTTGTCTATTAGAGTCATTTAGTAATTCTACAGGAAATAGTTTTGATCAAGAAATTTTTAGAAAGTAACATTTCAAGGAAGTTATTAATATTTTAAATCTACATATTTATTTCTTTAATTGGTTTTGGGAATTATTTTGGGGGTTGGTCTTTTACTCTCCTTTCACTGAAACTAAAACTGTACATGGGAAAAGAACATATGACATTTTTGGATTATCCATGAAACATCAATTACTCTCACATCTGTCTGTGGGAGCCAAAACAATTGTTTCTATCATTTGGAGTTGAAAGTGCTCTCTAATTTCAGCCACACACAAATGTTTGCAGAGAAAAAAATGATGTCTGATTGGTGAGATGAACCTTTATCATGATAATTTCAAAAGAAGTATTTTCTTTTACATTTGCTATGGATGAATTTAAAACAGCTGTTACTGGATGTTTTAGAAGGATTTTCACAGTATTAATGCAAAAATTGCTTTCTCTTTAGAACTTCATAATCATGGGAAGCAATCATGTCTTATTATTGCTTTTTATTTTCTATGTACTCTGAAATGGGAAAGAAGACTAGAAAATGGGAAGATTCCAAAACTCAGCCTGGTGCTATTGCTAGATTTTCTATATATATTTTCCTTTTTTAATTTCTGGGTTTTTATTTATTTGAAATGTATATTTTTAGACTAAATTCTCTTTTTTTTTCTGTCCTCCAAAGTAACCCATCAGATGATACACTAGAAACAGAAAGAAAACAAAATTTAAAATATTAGATTTTGAATTAAATCCTTTTTTTACATGAGTGTTCTGCATTACTCTAGTAATATTATCTGTTAAAGAAAACTTTCAGAAATAGAGCTGTCAAAATTAGTCATTTGTTGTTTAATTATTCATTATAATTGTAATACAAAACAGTTTTTCATTAGTTAAAATACAAAACTATGATGAATCCTAGAGAAAAAGCAATGCTAAAATGAACACAGCTGTGGGTTTATTAAATCCAATTCATTCCTAATTTAGTAAGAACTCCCACTGATTCTAAAGATAGTTTTGCCTGAGTAAGGACTGAAAAATTGGTCTTTACATTCAGAGGGTGCAATTGTATTTAATGCTTGGATAGTCATTCTATTCTGTCTTGAAGTCATTAGTGCACCTGGATTATAACTTAATGTTTAGAACCAAAACATGTTCCCTGAAAAAAAGGTAAGCTATAAAAAATAAATTACCTACTTCAAAGCAAGATTTCACTATGGCATACTGCTCTTATTTTGTTTTTTAATAAATAATTTACTAGTAAGGTAAAATATTTAACTCTATTTACTAATATCTAAAGTTGTTTGCTTTTATTCTAATATCAATATGCATGCATGTATTTGAGAGATGTCCAAGTTTTTCAGAGTAAAGTTGTAAAAACTCAGGTTTTAGAGAAAACATTTTCTTCAAGTTCTACTATCAGAGAGGAAGCCAGCAATATTGAGAATGATAATAATGATAGCAAATAAAATTAGGCCAGAAGTTTTCACTTGTATTAATGCATACCCTTAGTAGATTATTAAATCCTGGGACATTATATCCTCACCACCAGTCTCCTGGATGATGCTTTGGAATTGAACTCTTTCTGTGAACAGAATACAGAAATATATATTGGAAAACCCAATTTTTGCCCAAACTCTGTCACTGCTGTTTAGGTGACCTCAGCAAAATAATAAATCCTTCACTCTCCATCTATAAAGAAGGTTTCACATAAGTGTCCTCCAAGTTTTCTTCCAGCTTAAAATTTAGCAGGTAATGATGTTAACTGGTGCTGGGTGGCTGACTATCCCTCCATACCTCCATAGAGTCTTTAGGGTCCTATGTCTGTAACTCTGAGCAAGTAGTTGAGGACAATCAAGCAATGTTCTCTCTTCATGCTATTCACCAGGACTAATGCAACTACTTTGTAATGTTACTTTAATAAGTCACTTAGTATGTGTTAGATATTAATAAACATACTTCATTAAAATGTCATTAATTGCTACTTTTTTTTTTTTTTTTTGGTCGTGCTAAGGATCAAACCCAGGGATTCACACATGCAAAGCAAATGCTAAATCACTGAGCCACATCCCTAGCCCCATGCTACCATTCTTGATACCTATGGGTCAGGTGCAGGACCAAGCATTTTACATTTGTTTTGTCTAAGCTTCATGCAATCCTACTTTTAAAATATTAGAAATAATTGAAGAAGTAGTAACTGAATCTTAGAGAGATTACATCATATTCTAAGAGTCACACAGTACATGTTGGGACCTGATTACCAAATAATTTCTGTAGTTTCAAACATATGCCGTCTCCTGTGGTACAATGCACTCAAGTTTTCTATCTTAAAACAAGTACCACAATCACAACTCAAACCTTGCACTGAAACTCAACACTGATGGAATATGCTAATTGTACCTATGAAATAGATTCTATTATTATTTTTCCTTCTTGAAAAAATCAAGACTTAGATGATTGAATTAATTTTTCTAGATACTGTCACAGCACAGAGAAAAAACATTTTCAATCTAGGATCTAATAATAAAAATCATGAAAACTCAACAGCAAAACAAAAATCTGATGAGAAATTGGGCAAAAAACCTCAGAGGTTTCTCAAAAGATTATATACAAATGACCAACAAATGTATGAAAAAAAAAACCCAACATCTCTAATTATCAGGGAAATGCAAATCAGAACCAAAATAAGATATCATTGAACTCTAGGTGGAATAACCATATCACAAAAAAACTAAAATAACAACAACTGATGAGAATATAGAGGAATGAGAACACAGACAAATGGTTGAAGGGAATGTAAATTAATATGATCGGTCCTTACAGAAAACAGCATAGTGGTTCCTCACAATAACTAAAAATAGAATTATGATTTAGCTATCCCCCTACTGGCACATATAAAAAGGAATGATATCAACATATCAAAGATTTTTTTGCACTTCCATGTTTTTTGTAGCACTATTCCCACTAGCCAAAATATGGAATTAACCATATCTTGATAGAGGTGTTCATTAATAGATGAATGGATAATGTGTCATTATTTCCATAATGAAATATTATTTGGTCACAAAAAGAATAAAATTCTCTCATTTGCAGCAACATGGATAGACCCGGAGGACAGTGTGTTAAGTGAAATAAGCCAGGCATAGAAAGACAAATTCAGGTACTTGCTCAAATATAGAACCATAAAAATTCATTTCATAGGAGTGAAGATTAGAATAGTGGTCATTAGAGGTTAAAAAGGAGAGGAGAAAAGGAAAGATGGAGGTTGGATAACAGGTACCAAAATAGGATCTAATAATAAAAATCATGAAAACTCAACAGCAAAACAAAAATCTGATACTTTGATAGGAAAAATAAATGCTAATGTTCTATAGCACTGTAGGTGACTATAGTGTACAATAACTTTTATGTATTGTGTAAAGTACTAGAATAGATGAATTTGAAGGCTCTAAGCCCAAAGAAATAATAAATGTTTAAAGAGATGGAAATGCTAATTAAACAGATTTGATCATCACACATTGTAGACATGTATTGAATTATCACACTGTACCTTATTAATATGTTTAATTATTATATCAATAAAATAAAAATATGCTTTTTAACATGTAATCTACAGTGTTTCTATTTCATCCCATTAGCTATTATCTACCTCATATAGGATTCATATACCAATCATTTCACTATTCTTTTCCTACTAAAGTAAAAAAGCTATGGAAGGAAGATACAAGACTTGGGGGCAAAACAAAACAAAATATTTTTTCTAAATGGGTACAAGTCCTTTCTTTCTAGTACTAATTGTGTACTTTGAGGCTGGTTTTCTAAATTCCCTGAAAGGCAATTTCCATTTTTATGAAGCAATACAATATAGGTTTCTTGGAGGATTAAATGAGAAGATATAACTGCAACTGTTTCACCAATTGAAACAAAATATATTTGTTTAATTTTCTATGTCACAATTATTTTCTAGGTCATGTCCTATTAACTGACAAGTTAGGTGTCTCAATCTTCCTGTCACTTATATATGCTTTAGTCAGATTTTTGTTGCTGTGACTAAAAGTCCTGACAAAAAAACAACTAGGAAGAAGAGAATTTTATTCCGGCTAATGGTTTCAGAACTTCAGTGCACAGCCAGCCTACTCCATAGTTCTGAGCCTGAAGTGAGGCAGAACATCAGGGCAGGAAGAAGGAAAGCAGCTCAGGACATGGCAACAGGAAGCAAAAAAGATAGCTCTGTTTACCAGGGACAAAATATAAAACTCAAAAGTTACCACCCAGTTAAGACACATTAGTGGATTCATCCACTGATTATGTTAAAGCTCTCATGATCTAATCATTTTACTTCTGAACTTTCTTACACTGTCTCACACATGAGTTTTTGGGGGACACCTCACATCTAAACCATAACAGCATATGAGAATGAAAACTATTTTTTTTCCATTCTTATATATTAGCATATCCATCCCTTCTCTGTTTTTACTATAGATGGTTTTCTTGTTTTATTTATGTTTGTGTGTATAAACTTTTAGCCATTTCACCACTACCTCATTTTTCTGCCTTAATATCCTATGACTGCAATGGCTTTATTGTTTAAATCAAAATCTAGACAGTCTTAGAATATCTAGGAATTTTATCAACACACCTATATCAAATGCTACAATTCACTGCATATTGCAAGTAGTTGATGAATATATGCTGATTAATAGATTTCATTTAATAATCTACTGTTAGTTTTCTCAATGAAGAAATGGCTAATTTAGGGTTGAGATTGTGGCTCAATTGTAGAGCGCGTGCCTAGCATATATGAGACACTAGGTTTGATCCTCAGCACAACATAAAAATAAATAAATAAATAAAATAAAGGCAATGTGTCCATCTACAACTAAAAATATATAAAAAAGAAATGGCTAATTCATATTTTAAACTTTCAAGAGTAGAAATTTGAAATTTAATAAAGCCCATGTCTATGTGTAATAGATGCTATTGTACAATGATTGTATGCAACAAACCACTCCAAATACCAATGACTTCATATAAATATAACTTTTTAACTCACAAGTCTGGATGGTAGTTCACTTTTTCTTTTGGTTTTAGCTGGATTCACATGATCAGGATTTACTCACAGTGAATGAAACTAGGATAATTCAGTCTGATACTTGGTTCTAATCCATCTGCCTCAACTTCCAGAAAAGCAAACATGGGCCTGGGGTCATAGTGATGGCTAAGGCAGAGAAATTAAAGTAGAATTGTTGGAGTGCTCAGTCAAGACTCCGTATGTATCAGATCTATTAATATAACACTGGTCAAAGCAAATCACATTACCAAATTCAGAATCAGACCAAAGGAAAAGAAACCATATCCCTTAGGTAAGAACTACAGTGACATATCAAGGAGTGTATATACAAGCAGTTGTAAAGAATTGGAGTTCTTAATGCAATTAATCTTCATTAACTCAATTGATCTCCTATCCTACCTGTTGCATGTACATAGGAAATGGCCTTTTAGTTTTGATCTTAGTAGAGATTAAATGTTATATGAAATAAAAGACTTTTTTCATAATATTTCTTAAATTCTCACACTCATTTTGATTTTCTCAAAGCAAGATGATTTAATATCCAACTTTATAATACAAAGACATGAATACCTTTGTTTGTGTATCTCCAATGGTTTTTGGCAATATATCTTTTGTGCATTACCATTAAGCATACATCAGTCACTGGAAAATGTCATATCTTACTATTTCAACTGTCATATTCATTTTTTTCTACGCAGACCATTAATCACTTCTTTGAAACTTGAGCTTCTTAAATTCTTCATTGTATTAAAGTGATTTGTTCAGCTTTTTTTCAGTAACTCTTTTTTCAGTGACACTTTCAAAAATTAATTTTTAAAGAAAATTTATTTTGCATATTGTGAATTTGTCTATGAATTTGCAGGCAGAATTATATTTAAACAATTACGCTTGAAGCATTTCTATATTCTATATGAGTTCACTGTTAAAAATTATGGGAAATGTACAAATTAATATTTGGAGATTAAGAAAAACACGAGCACTTCCTACACTAATGTTAATTATTATATGTTACTCACTATTGAGAGTTCAGATGCAAACTCTGTTGATATGTTAGCAGTGGAACTTTATTCTTTCAAGGTAGTAAGAAATGGCAAATATGAGTGAAAGAAAAACACAAAATTGGCTTTAGCTATTTCATTTTCAAATTCAGGGGGTGAGCTGAATTATTTATGTGTGGTGACAACTCTAAAATTCTACAAATCTGAGTACTACTAATAAGATAATTTTAGTCAGTAGAATATTTATGATCCATTAATTCCACTACTGGGTATAAATCCAGAAGAAATGGAATCATGTGCATATCCATGTTTAATGTAGAACTATTTATACTTCTCTTAAAATAAATAATTTACTTGTGAACTAATTAAGTAAAAAAATCCTTAATGAATTGGTAAATATAGAGTGTAGAAACTTATATAAGATGGTATTTATTTAGAATTCATTATGGCAATGGTAATTGAGCATTAATTAAATCCCAAACAATCAATACATAATAGCAATGATATTTACTCTGACAAAACAGAGTGAGGTGGGGGAATCAGATATCCAAGAAATATGGCCACATATAAGTATGTCACTAGAATATTGAGAGGTATTATGAAGGATAAGAATATTACAGAAAATGAAAAGGGAAAAGTAATATTTGTCAAAAGCAAGATACCTTAGCAATACTAATCAGAGGATGGTGCATTTTAACTTTTATCTAAAAGATGATGAGTTATTATACAAACAAATCACTGAAAAGTATTCCAAGAAGGTGAAATATATGTACATATTTTTACAATACATATGCAAACATACCAACCTGAAAATAAAACAATATTTTTGGAAAATTCACAAATTTTAGATAATTAAAAAAGAAGAAAATCACCAATAAACCCACGCTATAGAAATAAACACAGTAAATGATTGAATTTGAATAGCAAGGGCCTAAGTTATCATTCTTCCTAATTATTTTGTCAAAAGTCATAGCACAATGGAATATTATTCAGCAATAAAAGAGAATAAAATTATGGCATTTGCAGGCAAATGGATGGAACTGGAAAGCATTATGCTAAGTGAAGTAAGCCAATCCCAAAAAACCAAATGCCGAACGGTCTCTCTGATTAGTGGATGCTGATGAATAAGGGAGGTGGGAATGGGAAACATAAGAGAAATAGAGAAACACTGG
>PVHX01019881.1:0-33362 GCA_004024805.1 Geosciurus inauris
ATTTTAAAAGAAAATAACATAATTACTTAAATCTAAATAAAAAGTTATCTGGGCCACAATATTTAATAATATTTTTCCACAGAAAATTCTAAGTAAATAAATATTCAAGCATTTATTAAGTAAAATATTTTTAAAATCCTTGAATAGATTAAGAATTTCTAAACTTATTAGCTATTAGGATCATTAAAAAAATCAGGTGATGATATTGGTTCCTTGAATGAAAATGATAGAATCAATCAGAAATATATTGCCTCATTCTCCAACCACCAGCTACCAATGCATTCCTGTGGGTATACATTTTATTCATGTTTAGTAACAAATGGATAAATTTTCCCTTCTCCTACTTAAAGTTACAGTAGAGTAAAGTAATTGTACATGCTTTGTCATACTTCCACTAGTGGGTATACTTTAACTTCCCTTCCTTTGAGTCTTGTTAGAAGCAAATTCATTGCTTAAATAATAGACTGTGGCAGAAAAATATGTTATGTACATTTTGAGCTACATCAGAAAACACTTTGCCGACTTTGCCTGGATTCTCTTGGGCTTCACATTTTGTGGACCCTAAACCACAGGTAAGATTATTGAATACTGTGAGAATGACATGTTGGTTCAGCTGTGTGAATGCCTTTTATTCATGGTCCTACCTAGGATTCTTAAAATTGTGTGATATAAAAAATTATTTTTTGTTTTAAGCCTGTAAGTTTGGAGTGATTTCTTGTGTAGCAATAAACGATAACAACAAAAACTGGCCACTAAACTTGTATGTTTGACCTCATCTACTTTACTATATTCTAAGTCATCTTCTATAATTTTCCTAATGCCTGAAGAGGCTTCTTCAGCAATGAATTATTTTAGAGCCGCTATACTAGCAATTAAGTTCTCAGTTTTTCTACATCTGATGACATTTTTATTTCTGAATGATACACCAAATAACAGAAGTTTGTATTGACTGTACTTTCTGTAGAGATCCTAGAAAATGATGTGTACTTCCTTATATCTTTCATAATTTATGATGAGAAATATGCTTTAAAGTGTTATTTCCAGATTTTTAGTATGTTTTTATTCCTCTGACTACTATTTCTGCACAAATTATTGGAGACAAAGGATTCTCATTTGCAAGAAAATATTTGTCTTGTAAAAATTTTTCCACTTTTTTAATCTATATCTTCCTTTTTCATATTATCAAGCTATCTTAAATGTCCATCAATTACTGGTTGTGCATTCATATATAATAATGAAATATTCAAGCTTTGGAGGCTCTGTATATCTGGTTGAAGCTTAACACTTGTAGACTTTCATTTATGAAAAGAAATTATTAAACTTCAAATGCTTGTGAAGTAATTATTAGTGATTAATAATACTAATAATTAAGTTATACAATAATCCAAAGGAAATATTTGAAAATACACTAAAGACAGTATTTTCTCCTGTGGTGATACTACACCAGAGCAATGTGTGACCACAGTAGATTGGAAAAGGAAAAAAAAAACTCTGGAACAGGGCTCTATAAATATTAATAAAATAGTAACAAAATTTGGAATACCTTAAAAGTTGGGGAAAACACCTCGATATAAGGCCTTGATTTTTTGTAAACATAAA
Organism: Geosciurus inauris; assembly: GCA_004024805.1. Taxonomy (NCBI): domain Eukaryota; kingdom Metazoa; phylum Chordata; class Mammalia; order Rodentia; family Sciuridae; genus Geosciurus; species Geosciurus inauris. The sequence continues at coordinate 1,600 of PVHX01019881.1, forward strand.
ATGGTTCAAATATCTCTAGAAACATTGCATTAGGAGCTTTATACTTCCTTACTATATATAACAGATAAGAAAATAATCCTAGCAAAGTTTTAGCCCTATGTAGCAATGTATGTATATATGGAAGCCAATGAAAATAATGTATGAGAACTGAAGCACAAGTCAAGGGGTTCTCTTGTATAGGAGAATATACAATTCCGTACTAAAGGCAGAAACAGTTGGGTGCAGAATACAGGTAGAGATGGTAGAGTCAGTGGAAACTGTTCTTGAATAATATGGAAATTTGTCAGCTGATAATGAGGATGGGGAGAAGGTGTAAAGGGTAAAGAGAGTAGAGTAGGGAATCATCTTTTGGAGAAACAGGATGTCTTAAAGGAAAAAGGAAATAAGATATAATTGTTGGGAAGAATTAAGGGCTCATTTTAGGTCAATGTCCACAATTTAAAATTGAACCAGTCGGGATGTTGTTTCACTTAGCATCCCTGTGTGTGAACATATAGATAAAGATATTCTTTAGTTTTGTCTTAGAATGCTGAATATTTTCTCTATCTTTTTTATACTGCATAATTGAGTTCCAACATAAAAGCAGAGAGGGAGATGTGAAACATAGTGAAAAGGCCTCTTCTTTATAGAGTGCATTTATTTTATTCCATACCATTTTTACTGGCACCAATGTCTTCAGTTCCTTCTTAAACAGTGAGGAATTCAGATCTTGTAAATAAGCTTATCATAATAACACAGTTGAAACAATGGAAATGAAACACATTTTTAAAGATTCTGCTATTATACACTATTTATTATGAATAAATGTCTCCAATCAATTCCCAAATTAAAATAGGTTTGGGGATTTTCATATTTGTTTGTCTTCATATTTAATATTTAACAAATAGTTTCAAGGAAAAAACTGAGACATGCATAAATAATTATTTTTATAATGAAAAAGTAGGATCTTTGTTCATTATTATCCATTTTTTCTAAATTCAATATAAATTATATACTATCAAATTTAAATGTTAAAATGTGTGTGCTGTTTCAAATACCATAAGAAATGTTGAAAAAGATTCAATACTGAACTTATTTGAATGGCAGATTTAGTAGTTAAATTAATTTATTTCAGATTAAACTTTATCTCTATTTATTAAACCCTTCTCCATATGCAATATGTAATAATATAGTATATGTCTAGTATTTTTTTTCCCATCAGTTCTGCACATTACACTGCAATGTACTATGTTGGAATGATTTGCAGTATTAATGCTTTCCAACTCTAGAGATGAGCAAAATATCAAACTTCATTTTTTAAAAAATTTCTGCATGAAATACTATATTGTGATGTAATGTAAGTGATTCCATATTCTAAGTTAAGCAAAATTTGTGAAATTATTAGTATTGTATATCTCTTCAAGGAAATAAGTGCCATATAGAGGTCTCTGTATCTCACATCCATTGATACCTGGACTGTAATTGGCCATTATTTATGTTGTTCAATGTCAGTAAATAGCAGTGTTGCAAGAAAGGATGGCTGTCAGTAAAGGACATTTTCAAAGTCACACAGCATGAACATTTCCTCATCAGAAATCATTTTTTAAAAAATGTGGTGTTGTTTTTGTTGTTGTTGTTTGTTTTTTGCTACTGGGGATTGAACTCAAGGGTACTCGGCCACTGAGCCACATCCCCAGCCCTATTTTTTTGTGTTTTATTTAGAGACAGGGTCTCATTGAATTGCTTAGTGCATCGCCATTGCTGAGGCTGGCTTTGAACTCGTGATTCTCCTGTCTCACCCTCCCAAAGTGCTGAGATTACAGATGTGCACCACAGTGCCCAGCTAAAATGTGGTATTTCAATAAGTTGTCTATTTTTAAATTTGTAAGTGGAAAAGCAGAAGGCAACTTCCATTTATTTGATTACAGTCATAAAGAAACTTAAGTCTCTTATCAGGTGCCATATTACAGAAGTAAGAGCTACACATATATTATCAAGTTATATTTTTAATTATCTCTTCAATTAAACAGAGAAGTATGGGACATAAAAGATTTACAACAGGAAATATTTCATAATTGGTTATGACTAATATTTATATTCTTTTGTGATTTTATCAAAATGATAATTTAGCATCTAAGGTATAATAATTGCCAATAGATATATAATTTTCATGGCAGCCCTGACCTGTTGCAAAATTTTCCTTTTTGGGGGAAACCATTTAAAATTAGCATCTTTCTGGTTCACTTGTGAAATGGCCTGTTATTTTAGAATTATTTGAATGTTTCTTCCAAAATCCAGACAGCCCCATGATGTGATGTGCCCTTCTTTGTTACTCTCGGAGGTTCCACATGCAACAATTATTCTTCACTGTAGAATGTTTTCCTAAACGTGCCTTGGACCACTGAACTCTTAGAAATCTTGCTGAGATGGAAGGCTATTGAATTTTTAAGTGTTTATTTCTAACCTTCTGACACATAGCTATCTTACCAGTATATTTAGAATAGTTGGTACTTCATGTTCACTAAGTCCAATCATCACGATGGTATCATTATAATTACTCATGATATCTTGTGGAAGGGAAAAACAAACAAGGTCCCTATGAACTAAATTATGACAAATGACACATTGATAGTTAATATACTATTGAAGTGGGATATTGATAGCTTGTTAAATAAAAGCAGACTGTTTCTGGTAGCTTATTAATAAGGATATTTTAAAAAATAAATTCAACTGCAATGTCCCAGGTACCAAGGATGTTTTAATTTTCTCAAATTGTGGAACCATCCTAAATGACAACTTCAATGGAAGTTAATATATAATTAAGTTTACCCTACTCTTTTTGTCATTCTCTGAATTACATCTGTTTGCCACATAAACCAAGTGGGCAAGTTGAATGTCAATGTTCTAGAATGTAGATGTGCTGCTTTCAGGTCCTTGATGGTGGCACTAATTTCTGTAATGGCTCTAGGAAGATGGCACTGCCTCCGTTATAATTATGTAAGGTAAGGGCAGGTAAGGTAAGGGCTTACACTTTGCCTTTACTACCAAAATAGCACTAACTCCACAGGTTAGGGAGACAATGTGGAGACTGACTTTTTCTGAGTATTTTTATTTCAATTATGAATTAGAGAATTATGAAAATAACCATTGGATGTCTGGTGAACCACTAGAACCACTGTGAAATTGACATGATCTAAAACCTCATTGATTGACCTATTTAAGCTCTAGCTGTAACTATGTGATCAAAATACAATTTTAGGCTCCAGAAATTTGTGTTATATTAGAGCCAGTGTCCAGTAATACTCCCCAAATCTAAATATTTCCTTCTAACCAATGCACAGTCACCTTGGTACACAGGTCTAAGTCCCTAGAGAAAAGGTTGGGAGAAAAACTAACAGGATTAATTTTCAGCAGTATAATGGGGTCCTTTATTAAAGAAACCCAGTCTTCCTTGTATTCTTGTTTTCTTAATCAATAAACCAGCTCATGTCTTAGAACTTACTGAGGAGGTGTTGTGGCTCTTTGTTTTGAATTGTCAAGTTAAATTTGTGCTCACTATACCTATATCTTCATCCTATACACATCAAGTAAGAAATTTAAAAATTGCCTACCTATATCTGTTTTATGGACTCTGATCATCTATGCAATTCTCCTACATATCTCTAAATCAGATTATTCTGACAACTGCTTTTACTCTACTTTCCGTTATGATAAGCACACTCACTTTTTCTTTGCTAATTAAGTGATAACTGTTGACCACTGCCAACTTATGATCTCATTGGCCTTATTGTAGTATAAATCCATATTTGAATGTAGCAATTACCACTGTAATTTCTGGCCTATAAAACAAGCAACCAAAAATATTTTAAGGATTTCTTCCATAAATTTATTTCTCATAGTCATGATAAAAAGTAAATCATCTGAAATCTTGCAGGTCAGGTGAATAGGATTTATAACAAAAATTCACTGTAACGTTCCAATCTCCCTACGTCCTTAGATACATTCTTCTACAAAAAATTAAAGTATTTCTGGCATTCAACTTCCATAACCGTAGGCCAAGTTTATATCCACATTTCTGCCAATAAATAAAACACAATTTTGAGAACTCTCTAACCTCTCAAGCTAAAATACTGAATGTAGATTCTTTGCTTAGTGGACCAGTATCAATAAATTAGTCCTAATCCAACTTTATATTCCTTCTATCATGAGCCAACATACTTAATAAACCCTTTCTTTTTGAAAAAATATTTTTATTTGTTCTTTTTAGTTATATATGACAGTAGAATCTATTTTGATTTATTTATACAAACATGGAATATATCTTATTCTAATTAGAGTCCAAGTCTTGTGGATGTACACAATTTGAGATTCACTGTGACGTATTAATGCGTGCACATAGGAAAATTATGTCAGATTTATTCCACTGTCTTCCCTATTCCAATCCCCACTCCCTTTCCATCATGTCCCATTGTCTAATCCACTGAACTTCTATTTTTCCCCTTCGCCCTCTTTTTTTGTGGGTTAGCATCCACGTATCAGAGATAACATTCAACCTTTGGTTTTAGGGATTGGTTTATTTCACTTACCATGATAGTCTCTAGATCCATCCATTTACCTGCAAATAACATAGTCATTCTTTATAGCTGAGTCATATTGTATTGTGTATATATATACCATAATTTCTTTATCCATTCATCAATTGGTGGGCACTAGCTCAGTTTCACAGCTGTACTATTGTGAATTGTGCTGTTTTAAACTTTAATAACCGTTTCTAACATGTTCTCCAGGTAAATCATATAATTCCTTTGGTGTGCAGGACACGTTATCATGGGGCACAATTTGTACTTCACCCTTAGCAGTTTGCTACGACTACATCCTATCCAGCTGACAAATCAAAAAACCATCACATCCTATATATTATGTTCATTTTATAGAATCTTTATTTGATTTATCCTAATTAGGATACAGAATTTGCAACGGAGGTTAAAAAAACTTTATATATCCAGTCACTGTTTCCAAGACCACCTCAAGATATGTACCCAGTAGGTTCATGTCTGAAGATTATACCGATTCTCTTCATATTATTTGCCTTTTCTCAAATTTAATTAAAAAGTGGATTATTTTAGTTCATTAAGGTTGCTGTAACTAAAATACTATTATTCGATTCTCTTATAAACAGCAGACTTTTATTTCTCACAGTTTGGAGGCAGGAAGTCTGAGAGCAGGGTGTCAGCAAGGCTCTGCTCAGAGAAGGGCTGTTTTCTGAGTTGAACATGGTGAGTGCACATTACATCCTCACATGGTGGAAGATAAAACTACTACTAGATTACCAGTAAGAAACTTTGCCCAAGATCTCTCTTTTATGGTACAAGGAAAATATTAGGCGCTTATTAAGTTTTTATCATTATGTCAAGAAAGTTCTTGTGGAAGGAACTTTGTTAATAATTATAAAGCATTTCAAAGATAAATATCACTGAGCTGATTATACATCATTAAGGCAGAACCTTGTAAAAAGGCAATGATAGTGCCAAAATGAAATTCAGTATGTTTTTACCAAATCACTGCATGACTTCTCACCAAAATGCTCTTTGAAGAAATATCTCTTTTTACCTCCCACTCCCGCTAATTGATGATATTAATAGCTCGCAGATAATTAGAATTTCAGACTTTTCAGACTTATCTAGATATTCTAGATAATTTTAGAGTTTGCCATGTTTCCAACAGGATGCTACAAATGTCTATACTTATATGCTCCTAATGTTTAATAGATGTCTTCATTGAAATTTTATCAACATGTTTTGTGTATATGTGTTACAAAATCCCAAATGATAATTTTATGTAGATTATATGAATGTTTTATAGTGAAATCAGGTTACATGAAGTCAGTGTATAAAGATGTTATACAAATACAAAACACTTTTCTCAAGCACATCAAATGGATTCATTTATTTTATGAAATAAACTAACTTTAATTGTAAGCTAGGAAAAAAAGGAGACAAAGACAGATCTAACTTAAAAAGCTAAAATAAGAAAAATTTTTGCTTTTGTTGTTTATTATCTATTAGGAGTCCTGAGATATGCATTTCAGGACTAAGAAGAGGATCTATTTCTTAATTATTGTAGGACTAAAATTGCATCAAATAAATATTATTCATTACTCTTCCAAAAGGATTCTACTTTTTTGTTCCAGCAGGGAGGTCCAAGGATGTTGAGAAATTGTTGGGAGGGAAAGAATTTACCTTTGATAAAGTAACTTTGGTGTCCTCTGGAGCAATTCTGATCCATTTCCACTCACATGGCAGAAGTTACTGCAAAGAAAGATGAGAAATATAGTCATTGGATGAGCAGCCAGCCATATTCCCAGAAAGAAGAAAACCAGCCATTCTTCAAAATTACATTGAACATCTAGTCCATGTCAAACTTTGTGCTGAACACTGTATTAGGTACTGCTTAATGCTGGGATATAAAGATTCATAAGAACTGGTTTGTACTCTGCAAGATGAGAGGGGTCAACTTTACTTCTAATCACTGTACGTATGGCATGGTCCACTTACAAGAAAGACATTTACTTCAAAGCAAGATTGTATGTAAACTTAAGGACAGAGTAAAATTTTTTGGAAAAGCCATTATGATGATCCTTAAAGACAGTGAGGGTTTCTATAGGGAGAAGTAGGAACTAGAGGGGTATCCTTGCTAGAGGTAGAAAATCAGAAATAAGATAGATGTGGGGAAGTAAAAGTGTTCATTTTAAAACTATGTAGTCCAATTTTATTTTAGACAGTGTTGGGTTGAAATTTTAAAAGGTGGAAGACTTAAAAAAAAGTGAAAATTATAGATAATCAGAAAATAAATTTAACATATTCTGTAATATATAGCACTAGTAAAGAATAAAAAGAAATAATCAAAATATTACGCATATAAAATGTTTATTCCAAGCTGGGTGCAGTGGCATATGCCTATAATCTCAGAGGGTCCAGATGATGAGGCAGGAGTATTCTGAATTCAAAGCCAGCCTCAGCAAAAGTGAGGTGCTAAGCAACTCAGTGAGACCCTGTCTCTAAATAAAATACAAAATAGAGTTGGGTATGTGGCTCACTGGTTGACTGCCCCTGAGTTCAATCCCCAGTATCCATCTACCCCTCCCAAAGAAAGGCCGTTCCAAAACCCATATATATGAATAAATACTTAAATAACAAATAAACAAAAAATTAATTAAAACCTGACAAAGAACAAAATGTTTATGGCTCCAAATAATACTTCGATTCAAAATAATTAAGTTAGAAATGCATTTCCCAGTATCTTATATGTTCTGTTATTTGGTTCAAATAACAAGACATCAGGGCAGATACTTAATGTTTTCCTGTGAAATTCTGTAAATCTAAGTGATAAAATAGTGCCATGGGTTAAATTTGTCATTATCATAATAGAAAGTAACAACAGGATCCTTAGTTTTAACTGGAATTACTAACTTGCTGCTATAGTAACCCAGAGTGTCCTCGTTGTGAAGACCTCTTCATGAGTATGGAATTAACACATGTCACTAAATAAAATGTGAAAAAGTCACCAATGACTTAAAATCAAAAATGGAAATAGCTAGTTACTTAAACATACAGTGTCAAAATGTAGTTAATCATAGCTTTATGGGGAAAGTATAAATCAATTGAGTCTTCCTTGCAATTGAAATGCAGCAGCATGCCTCCATTCAACCTGATGATGTCCAACTGCAATAACTGTTGACCCATGCAAAACACGAGTATGATTTCACCCCAAACCTTTTGAGACCTTTCCTAAAATGTTATGCTTCTTTAAGATGAACCTGACAGAATGTGACACTCACACAAAAGCCCTGCATGGTAGGCTCGTACCAAGCATCACAGTGACATTCAGAGATATTCTGGCTTTGCCAACCGTTTGAGATTTGTGGCTCTCCTTTGACATTTACAAAGATTCTGAGACTATTTCCAAAAAAGGGCTGGAGCATTTTACTAGATATGTGGTTTCTTCAAAGGCCACTTTTAGATTAAACTGTCTGTGAAACTCTGGATGGAAGTAATGTGAGATTGGGCTAGGAAAGTGTTTATTTTATTCACAAGAAGAAAGAAAAAAAAAAACAGATGAGTTATTCTATAAAATTTAAATAGAAGTGAAAAACAAAAAGTCTATATGTCTACTTGATTTTTAAAGTTCCAAGATGCTTCTGTTTCTCTTTTGTTTGATACCTCTAATCAAAAAGAACAGATCACATGGCTCCTTGAGTATAACTCATACTCATTAGTAAATTTTTCCAAGACACATTTTTGTTGTTATTGTCATATAATCAATTTAAATTATTGCAAATTTGTTTTGCATGAATGGATCTTGATTTTAAGTTAGGAATTGTTGAGCCTTTTCTTATATGAATTAAGTTTTGGTAGTTTGTGTGAGTAATGAGATTTTGAAGTACAGATAAAAATCCTGAGAGAACGTATAATGTAGTGATGACTTTGGACTACAAGCCACATTTTTACTTCTTCTTCTTTTTCTTCTTATTTTTAGTACTGATGATTGAACTCAGGGTCACTTGACCACTGAGACCCATTCCCAGCCTTATTTTGTATTTTATTTAGAGACAGGGTCTCACCAAGTTGCTTAGCACCTCACTTTTTGCTGAGGCTGACTTTGAACTCACAATCCACCTGTCTCAGCCTCCTGAGCTGTTGCACCCAACACATTTTTACTTCTTTCAGTGTTTTTTTTTTTGATCTTTGTATGATTTTGGTAACTAACAACTGCTAGAGGATATCAGTTTAAAAAAAAAAAAAACAGTTTTTTTTTTTTTTTTACAGTTAATTTGATAGGGAAGGCTATGCTCAGAATTTGTTTTAAAAATTAAAGAATATATAAATTTGTTAGATTTGTATATGGTGTATAAGTATGCATATACATATATTAAGTGTGTGTGAACTGATGCTAATGAAAACTATTCGGGTATGTATTTAAAGAGATGGCAAATTTTGGTTGTGTATTTTTGTAATACTCACTGTCCTCTTTCTAGCAGAGAATGAGTCAGTGAATACATGGTATTTAACAATATTAAAGAGCTTGAAGATATATCAGTCCTGATTCCTTCTGTACCTGAGCCCCGTTTAACCAAATGTTATATAGGGCTGAGGTTAAAGCCAATCACTTGGTAATAAATGTAATTACATCAGAGCTTCCAAAATACAGGGGATGAATTCTAACTAAGTCTCTACTGGTTCAGACTTTTGAACAAACCATTTGCAGGAGTGGAATATCTTTCTCAATGCAATGCTGTGAGCTTCTTTGCTACTGTATTAACTACCTTTTTGAATCATGTTGACCAGTCAAGCATAATTCATGGCACCTATACAGTATTTGTGTGCATGATTTGTGCATATAAGTGGGATTCATAATCCTTCTCTCTTAACAATTTTCCATATGTCCTTGAAATGCTTATATCCGTATGTTTGCTATCTATATTAACAATTTCCATTAGCTATAGGATTTTATTAATTTTACAATATTCCAACTAGAGAACTGTCTATGGTGAAGCCAGAATAATAAAATACCTAGTGCCACTGGATCATGGCTATGTTAGTTACTTAGCATTTTGTCACAGTGACAAACACCTGAAAAAATGATTTAAAAAGGAGAGATTTATTTTGGTTCACAGTGTCAAAAGTTTCAGTCCATGATTAGCTGGCTTCATTGCTGCGACCTGAGGCAAGGAAGAGCATCCTGGTGGAAGTACATAGCAGAAGAAAGCTCCCAGCTTTTGGCATCCCGAAACCAAAGGAAGAGATAGGAAGGGATTAGACACAAGAAATACCCTTCCTGAGCACACCCCCAGCAACACACTTGCACCAACTAGGTCATATTTCCTAAAGTTTCCATCACCTCACAATAGTTCATTCCACTATTGACAGCAGCATCCATATGATTTAATAATTTCCTAAAAGCCCCAACTCTCGGCAGTGCTGCATTGGGTACTAAGCCTTCAGTGCATGAGTCTTTGGGGTCATTTTACATTCAAAGTATAACAATTGCCACATAAATAAAAATTGAAAAAGGCAGAAATTTTACTTTTCAATTAATTGAAAGCAGATGTTGAAACAAGGTTATGGACACAAATAAAATATTTGGGAATAGATTCAAGAAACACAGCAGAAGACTGGTTGAGTGAAATAAGAAAGGAAAACCAAACAACAGGGCTCCTCAAAGGTGCATTATCAAAATGATATCCCTGAGGGTAGCTGGAATACAATCCTGCTATCTCTGATAACTCTGTCATCATTGGGACACTGAAATGAGTCACAGAAATGTAGATATAGGTGACCATAAAACAAAGATGCAATAAGAAAAAGAAGTGAGAGGTGGGGGTGGGGTGGGGCAGTAATCACATCTTTTCACCTTAATGTATAAATGTATTATAATTTAAAAAATAATTTTCAAAATAAAAGACCTAGATGAAAAATCCTACTCTGAAAATCAATTGATAGTATTTGAGCAAAAAGATACAACACACTTTTAAGAGGTTATTGTTTGACATATTGTTAATAAAAATTTAATGCAATATCAGTTGGTGGAATGTAAATATCTAAATAACCCACTGTAGTTTCCTTAGTACTCATTACTGTTATCACACCTACAGCACTGGTTTAGGAATGCATGCTCTTGTGATTTTCCATCCAAGAAATCTTCCCTAGCCCTAATTTGTTATATGAACTAGCCTTCTCACAAACCATGTCTCTGCATGTATAAAAATATTTGAGTCTTTTATTCAGATTTCAGTGCCTGCTCCCAATGCCTTGGTTCTGGTAAACACTCAAGTCTCCACTTTATAAACTCTGGTTTCGCACTACATTAAAAGTTGTATCTTTGATTAATTTTAGTATCTTCCATCTCTGTGGATCAAAGAGCTCCACTTTTTACTCCAGCAAATATGATCATTGTCTCTCCAGTCAACTTCATCTCATCTCTTAAGCAGAGCAGAACACATAAAGATACTTGATTTGGAACATGAGAGGAGTGGAATTTATTCCCATTATCATGCAGGAAACAATGGGAATAGTATCATGAAGGATAACAGAATCACCCAGGAAATGGTGCAGACACAAATCAGCACTGTCTGAGCTGTCCATGCCACCAGGTTTCCCACTTTTTCATAACTCAGAAATGATACTTTCAAACATCCCTTTCATTCTTCATGACTTTGAGATGGGCCATGTGATGAAAGGTGTCTCCTTTCATTGGAGGATATTACCAGAATATGTATATAGCATTCTCAGGTGCTACGGAGAGTGATATTTTCTTCCAGAAATTGAAGATTATATCCTCAGGCAATGGGGAGGATGGGAAACACAAATTGCTCATAAATTCAACTCTGCACACAAAAACCAAAGCAGACTAGTGGATTTTAATGCAATAGAATATAAACAAAGTTCAGATACATGATTTTTATTCCATAGTACAGCTAACCTTTTGCTATCCTTGTCAGGTTTGATGTAGCATAAAAACCATAGTTATTTAGAAAGTTTATCAAAATAGTCTCTTTTCCGATTTCATTTATATATAAGGTCTGATTTGTATGTACTTCCTTCAAAATGACTGAAAGCAAAAGCAGTTATGAGACTTTAATGCAACTTTGAAAAATGTAACAATAGCATTCTTCTCATAATGTTAACTTCTGAAAGTATGTTATACTGTGTTGTTTATTTTAATATGCAATGATTGTACTTTATTTCTAATTCATTTATAAATGCTTTTTAAAGTTTTCTTAATTTTAATTTATAATACAATTATGTGGAGGACAGTTTTGTTACTGATAGATAATGGTGAGTATCTACTCTCCTCTCTGCCTTCTGTGAAACTGCATAAGTGGGATGGGGGACAGAGAGGTGCTAAGTTACCATTGAAGTAAAATACTAGTATTCTCATCTGCTCTATACTGGCACCGTGAGAAGCTGCTGTCCTTAATGCCAAGAGGAATGTCCTGATTCCCCACTCAGGATTCTCTGCTTTCACACTGGAGGGATTGATGAACCTCAGTGAAGCCTGTCTGGGACGGAAGGTGTCCCTTTTGGCTTTTGCTAACTGGGAAAGGACTATCTTGTTAGTTGTACAATTTTTGTCAATAAACTTTTTCTATGTTGCTACTTTAGGACTATTTTTATTGTGATCATTGATGTTTCTGTACTGAGACTTTGAATAGCATCAGATTTGGATGTGAATATAAAAGGAAAACCCAGGGAGCTGGTCACTATGTTCTTCTCATGTCACATAGTCCCTAGCTGGTTTTCCTTTTGCTCTCTCTATATATTTCAGAGTCTTATCATGTTTGTTTTATGTATAATTTCCACAATTTTCTCCTGTATAAAAGAAGGAATAGAGAAAATTGTTACATTTCCAGAAACAGAAGTCTCAAAATTACTTTTGAACTACAATGTTACAGTTTTATTTCTTTTCAAATCTTGACTATCAATAAGACATATGTCATTGGGAATTAATACTAACTGGGATGATGCCATCCCCCAAAGTATGAGTCTAAGATAACTAATAATTGAAATCAAGTCTCCATTATGTGTCCTAAGACATATTTAAGTTAAGTAGTTTATACCATAATAATTTGAAGGGGACATGTAGGATAGCCACCCCTTTTGATTAGAAGATCTCATACAAATAATTGTGATTACGTAGAAAAAATTAATATTGGATATGACACAAACTATTTTTCTAGATCTTAGCTCTGGAATTTCCTGAGATAAGTTACTGATGGTGACAAAACTTTCCAAACATACAGAAACTGAAAGAAAAATCAGCAACATCAAAATATTACTTACATAAGCTAACACAACATTTAGGGAGTAAAAATAATAATTTAGAAGGAAATAATTAGATTTTAAAAGTTTAGTAGATAAAAAAATTCTTGGAGCAGAAATAATATGTTGAAATATTGAAAATATTTGGTAAATAAACAATATATTTAGTATTAATTGTTTATAAGGTTATTCAAATATTAAGTGACAATACAATATTTAACTTCTTTTCCTCACTTGAGAAAACTAATTGATATCTTGTTTCCTTTTTCAGAATCCAAGTATTACAACCACATAGGTCCCCATCCATTAACATCATATCAAGATTATGAGAGTAGAATGTGACATGGATATGATTATATCCTGATTTCTCACAGATAAATATTTTAACAAATTCTTTCAAATGGATTTTTAATATAACTATATAATTATTTTGTTAGAAAAATAATATAAAAATAGAGTAATTATAAAATTTGTTTCTGATACTATGGAAAATTTACAATTAAAAAAGTTAATAGTGGAATATATTATAAAATGTAAAAGGAGTTACAAAATTAGTTTAGAAATCTGTGCAGCATCACATTTCTCTCAGACATCAGTGGGGCTTTTCTATTACACTGAAGTTCATGTTAATAACTTCTTCAGTCAACAAAGAAAATAGCAATGTTCACTTTGGCTTGAATAAGGACTTAGATTTAATTTATGTATGTGACAAAACACATGTACACAGTGCTATAACTGAAGAAGATATAGTCAAATTCTCTACATTTTGTAGAAGACTGTGGGCACTGGTCCTGTGGCAATAAAACAATACTGCTCAATGACTGTTCTTCAAAGTAGGCTTTCCATGATACATTGAGATTTGATAGGAAAGGGTAGAACTTGAAACTAATATGTCAAACAAAAAGACTCATTTTATCCAAGATACTTAAAAGCTCATCTCTACTCCCATTGATCAGTCAGAAGCTTTTGTAGACAGAAAAAAACACAGCTGCAAAAATAATGCTGTCTAGGATGGAAGGCTTTATTTAGAAAAATGAAAGACTGCAACATCTTATAGTTGCAGCCAGAGTATGCAAGTCACTCAACAAATGGAAGTGCTTATTTCCTTAAACACATTGCAGTATAATAATAATTTTTGTGCTTAACCACTGAGCCACATCTCTAGCCCTATATATGTACAAGATACACACACACATATGTATAGATATATACACACAAATATACATATATAATTTATTTTTATTAGTTTTTTAAATTTAGAGACAGAGTCTCACCAAGTTGCTTGGGGCCTCACTAAATTGGCTGACATTTGGTTTGAACTTGTGATCCTCCTGTGTCAGTTTTCTGAGCCTCTGGGATTACAGGCATGCCCCCTGCAAGCCTGGCTCTCAATACTTTTTGTAGAATCAGAATCTAGCCCCAATTAATATCCTTCAGTACAGGGCCAGCATGCTTTTCATATAAAGGACAAAAAGAAAATATTTTTAACTTTTCAGGATATTTGGTTTCTGTCTTATAAATTCACTTCTCACAGTTGTAAGAGAGAAGCAGTCATGGACACCAATGTAGACATTGGGTGTGGCTTTAATCTCCATAAAACTTCCTTATGTACAATGAAGTATGAATAGCATATTATTTTCACATGTCATGAGATAATTGTTCTTTTCATTTATTTTTGAGCAATTAAAAATGTAAGAACTATTTATAGCTCTCAAGCAGTGTAAAAGTAGGTCTGAATCCAGATATAGGCTATAAACTATAATTGGCCCACTGTTTCATTTGAATTATATAGATTAATAATGTTTATATATTTTGCTAACTTATATGATCATTTTATGGACAGAACACACTTTGTTATAGTTATGATATCTCATTAAGAACTGCTTTAGGTATTATTATGCAAAGATATATCTACAAAGTGAATGCTATTTGATAACTTTTGTCAATAGTGGTTCTCAGATGTACTAAAACAATTGAAAAGTGCAGGACCCTTACCATATTATATCTTTATAAAACATGATTGGTCTACAAATGAATCAGTGCAGATGCATTCCTGAAATGCTTTCAGAAAACAAAAACTAATAATTTATAAATAGCTTATGTATTCTATGCAGGCTTTTAAGAAGTGATAGAATCATAATCATGTTTTAGCAAAACAAAAAAAGTTCATTTTAATACCAGTTGCTTTAACTATGGCAGATTTTGACAGCTGGAAAAATCAAATAATCATGGAAGAACTCTCTCTAAGACACAGGTCAGGTATGTATGCAGTGCTGCATTTGTTCAATTTGATTTTAATCTAATATATATTATTTTCTGATTATTTAAAACATGCATACACTCTATAGAAGGATTTTATGTATGAACTATACAAAAATAGAAATCATCCATAATCCAATAATAAAGAGATAGTTAATGGTAAGTTTATCTGTTTGTTACTTGTCTGTCTAGCTTTTCAACCTTTCTACAAAAATATAGGTTATGCTAAATATATCAAATATATCAAATGTATTTTGAGTTTTATAATACCTAAGAAATATGTATTGAATAAATAATTTTCCTTTGATTTTTTTTATTTTTTGACAGATGATTGTGGAGTACAATGTTATATTTTGGTACATGTACATTGTATGTTGATCAAAGTAGGATACTTTTTCATTTATTTCTTTTTGGTATTTGCCTCGGTCTAAAACAAGAAAAATAAACGTGGAATAATCGTAGTCTAAGGAAATTTTTCCAACTGTGAATCATGTAAAGGATACATTTATATTTAGTTGGAGCAACTATCAGATGTCTGATTGACATCTCTACCTCTCTACCTACCATCAATTTTTCTATTCCTTTCATGTGCATAATAACAAAGCAGATAAGACAACATTATCAAATAGCAGTAATGATTTTTAAGTTGGTTTTAAATCTCATTAGCTGCTCTTGACAAGAAGGGCACTGAATCACATTAACTGTAGTTATATCTAATATATGAGATGAAAAGTCAAACGTGGAGCCAAGTCCATAGTCTGGTTTAAAGATGAAACAGTAGGGGACTGCTGACTTTGGCTTATTTGTTTCTTCAGATCATGTGTTCTGGGATAAGCAGAATTAAATGCAATATTTAGGCAACCTTAATCTTTAACATAATTGAATATCTAAAATACTGAGCTAAATTTACATTTATGAAATCAAATGTTGGTGGTTGTGAGTGTGTGTGGAAGTGTATGCATACAAATATGTGTTTGTTATCTTTGTATGTAATATCTGGCTTTATGGTTATTATGCTATATAAATTGTATCTAGTCTATATAATTAAGTTATTTCAAAAACCTTCTGTTTCATACATAAAGCTAAAATGTTAGCTATTTAATGAACCATGTTAGAATGTTAAATTTCTTCTCTTCTAGCTATAATGCCTTTCAATTGCCTTTCTGAAAGAAGAGGAAAAACATAAAAGAAGCGAAGAGAAAAGGTTAGTGCTTTTGAAGGAAATGGTCTTGAGAGTAGGTGCTTCTAAATTTAACTGGGTGAGAAAATAACAAACAAGTATATGTGAGAGATAGAAAGCATAATAATTGATTTTTAAATCACAACTACTTTATATAAAGTTTTAGAACCTTAGAAATGCTAATATTTCCTGTTTAAAACTCCTTAAACATTCTAAATGGCAACCAAACACAGCAAGTGAAGTATTATTAAACAGCTTAAAACTTTTAAAATGAAAAAAAGTTGTTTTTATTGTATTATCTTTATTTCAGAGAATATTTCAGTTTAGAAAAACAATTGATTCTGCAGGAAAATCTAGTTAATAACTTCAAAGTTGCAAGAACATAACACTTGATGTCATTTTTATTTCAGTAATATTCTATCATGATTTATTCTGTAGCCAATTTGTGGATTTTTAAATACATTTAGACATTTCTATTTAGTTTATGCATTTTGTTTGAAAAAGTTTTAGATACAAACTGTATGTATTCATATCAAAATAATTCAAGCATTTTAGGGGATAATTAGAGTTTGTGTTGTTATATGTCATATAAGGCAGTATAACTCTGTAGTATACAGTAGCCTAGGTTTGTGATGATATAAAATTCTAAGAAAAAACTGAAACAAGCTAAGTAAACAAAGAAAGATGTCAAGATCTAAACTAAACTGCAAACATTGTAAAAACATATTGAAGACCTAAATAAGTGCAGGGATATACCATATTTAAAAAATCAAGACTCAATGTTTTTAGGACATCAATTAATTCCTACCAAATTATCTATATATTAAATAGATCACAATAAAAATTCTGGCAGGCATTTTTTTCATTGTAGAAATTGACAAGCTAATCTTAAATCTCTATGGAAATGGAAATGATCCAGACGAGACCGAGAAATTAAGCAGGACAAGTTTGAAAGAATTTATACCAATAGGTTTCAAGAGTTATTACAAAGCTACATCAATCAAAACAGGATGGTACTGGCAATGGAACAGATTTAGTGTTCAGCAGAACAGAAGAGAGTCTAGGAAAATATTTAATTACAGTATATATGCTCAGATGATTTTCAATAAAAAAAGAAATCCAAAGTCCTAAGAAATGATGCTGGAACAATCAGATCTCTGCATCAGGTGTGGGAGGATGGATGTTAGCCCTTACTTCACATCTTTACACAAAAATTGAAACTAAATTTTGAAAAGCATCAAAGACATACATGTAAAAGATGAACACTTTTTTTTTTCCCTTCTGGACAGAAGCATAGGAGAAAACTCTTTCTCTTAAGGATAAACTCAAATGAACCCAGATTCCCAGTATTTTTTTCAATAACAACAAGCAAATGAAAATAAAAATCATTGCTTCTAAATTATGGTCCAATAATGCTCATTAATAGCAAATCAACGGGTATACCCTGATGCAATAGAATGATTCAACAACATGGGAAAATTGGTGGCCAAGTGTGATTGATGTTATGCTCTTTTCATCTGCTTGCTAACTACAGCACTCAATAAATGAACCTTATTTATTTTTAATGCTTGACACTAAAAATGCTCAATTTGGTTAAATTGTGCCATTGATTATACAGTGCAGCAGATACATAAACTAATATATCTTTAGTTAGACTAGCCTAGGCCACATTCTTTAGTTTTATTTAAATCTCATTTTAAGTATCACCTGTTCTGTCACATCTTCTCAATTTTTCCTTTTCTTTTCTACCTTAACACATAAGCTAGAGTAAGTTCTGTGCCTGGCACGGTGATTAATATACAATGCACATATGATAAATACTTTTTAAAGTAATAATATATTATTTTGCAAATTATATTTGTGATTTCCAGGTTTTTCCTTTCTGCTCCCAGATTAAAAGTGTTTTAATGGAAGTATATTTATTTTCCTAAAATTTATAGTTATACTTATAGGCCTCAATATTTCGTTCCCTACTTTTACTGCTGCACTTACATATATATATTTTTTCTTTTTTTTAGTAAACAGAACTTTTTTATAAAACAAACTTCTACTGTCTCATATCAGCAAGATCATGAAAGTTATCACAACATAATGTCTGGAACATCATTTCTCTTCCAATAGTGTGTGAATTGCACTCTAATGTGATAAAAAGATTAGGACAATTTTTAGGTATTGATCTATAAGATTTACAATTAACAAAAAGCTATCAGTGAGATATAAAATATCTTCTATGGTTAAGAGAGGAATCAGAATTGATCAGGGGTATAAAATGTATATTCTTTCCTTCAAAGTATAACATGTCTGCATGGGCAAAATGAAGGATTTAAATACATATGGAGAAAAATCTATAAAATTTTTTAAGTCTATATAAATTCAAAAAACCTAGTAAGCATTTAAAATCTAATAACCCCAGATATGTGATTACCAAAAACATAAAAAATGCTTCCTTTCAATAAATTTATAAAGGTTAGGCATTAAAATGAATTTAAACAAAAAGAAATTTCACAATAAGGAAAAGGGACTCAAATTAGAAAGAAATAAATAGAAACATACACACATGCACACATATACACATAATCAAATTTTTGGAAAACTCAGTAATGTTTATTCTCTTTGCTTGGCATTCCAGTAGTATTGCATAAGCTTGAGTTATACAATTGCAGGATGAAAGTGAACTTCCAATCTTCTAGGACTTTCCCCGCTTATTTCATTTTATTCCATTGAATCTGGTCTTGGAAAAGAGAAGGCATATTTTGCTCTGTGTAATGTTTTGCAAAAACATAGAGATCCATTCTGCTCCAACAAATGAGGAATGGCTGACCCAATTCAATGAGGTTACTAGTGGGAAAATCTATCTTAATTTGAGGTATTTGCTTAGGACCATTTTCCTACAGACACAAACCACAATGTCTAATATAAATTTTATGAGTGTTAAAGATGACATTTTGTTCTTCAGTCCTACTTGGTTAGGCTGGTTTGAAAATTCATTTAGGGCAATGTGCCAAAATGTGCCAAAATGTTGGATACTCTCACACCCCAACACATGAGGATGGTGCGTCATAACTGCCTAGAATAAAATCATAGCTAGTAGGGATACAAACTAATGTTTATTCTAATCTTATGTCAGAGGTGAGGAATGTACTCTTTACAGAGGTTAAGTAAACTGTTTAAGCATTTATAGTTAATTCATAGAAGAACTGTACACCACAACTCCAATTTAGTGACCAGCAAGGACTCTTTCTAACTTGCTATATTTGAATATCCATGATGTACAAAGCTAGAGGACCTTAATTCTATATCTACTCCTTTCTCTTATTACTTATTATACTATTTGGTTTCACTTTCCTGAAAAATGAGGCTCAAAACATGCTTCTCAAGGAAATATCTAGTCCATTATAGTATTGTATTAAAACTTTAAAAATATGAATTATAATAGGTAAAATATAACCTCTTAATTAGTGAATATTTAAAAATATTAATATCATTTAGCAATGCTGATTAAGATGATTAAGTGTAACCAGACAGTTAAATTTAACTGCATAAACTTTAAAAGTATCGGAGACATATAAATGTTAAGAAATAGTATAATATTAGTGATATTATCATTTTCCATTTATGATGAATCTAAGGATATAGTTCTATATCAGATATTCCATAATTAAAAAGCAAACAATTCTTACCATTACAAAACTAATTGCTCTAACTTTTCTTTTTTTTCTTTTGGTACTGGAGGTTGAACTCAGGGGCACTTGACCACTGAGCCATATCCCCAGTCCTATTTTGTGTTTTATGTAGAGACAGGGTCTTACTGAGTTGCTTAGTGCCTCGCCATTGCTGAGGCTGGCTTTGAACTCACGATTTTCCTGTCTCAGTCTCCCTAAGTACTAGTAATTGCTCTAACTTTTGAATCCATCTTTGATGGATGCTCAATTTATCCTTGTTATCCATTGTCTAACCTCCTAAACCAGATTCATCTCCATTTGCCCAGCATTACCTTTCATTTTTGTTCCTGTATTTGATGGTCATTTTAGTAACAAAATGAAATCACAGGGAGTTTTTATCCTTAAACAGAAATAAAAATATTAAAATCATTTACCACACCCTCAAAGAAAAGCAGACAGATTAAGATGAAGAACTGTCATTTATTCACCTTTCTAACCTGACAGTTGTACTTGTGGGATGATTGTTCAGATGGTGTCTGCACACATTATGACATTCCTAATCCCAGCCTTCATTCAAATCCCACACCAAGAAAGAAGGAATTTATATAAAGGTCACCCCAAACAAACAAACAAAAAACTGAAACTGAATATACTTGATTTTAAATAAATTTTTGTTTACAAAGTGATCTATTCAGTAATTTAAAAAATCTAAAAGGCTCTTTTCAGGCCTTATTATTAGTTTATTTGTTATTTTGTGGAAGTATCACATCAAATTCCCATAATTTCATGTACTTTTTGGAGCATTCTGGTCAGCATTCTTAATTTAATGTTGGGTCCTAAAACAATGAATAATGATTACTTCCAAGATATTAAAAATAGGCCAAAAAAATCTGAAATTGGATTCAGCTCAATAAGTTGTTTCAATTTATATTACTTATGAACCCTAATTTTGTAGTTATCTCTATAAACTATTTATTTCAAAGGGTGCCAATGAATTTTCATTAATTTATAATTTTTCTTCTACAAGTATTTATTGAATATACTCTGTGGGTAATTGACCTCCTAAAAAGAAGCTACACAAGACCATGTCTCAAGAAATAAATGGTCCTAGGATTGATAGCTTGGTGATAGAGCACCACTGGGTTTAATCCCTAGTAATACAATTTAAAAGGTATTATAAAGTCATTTACAGCTTTTATACAAGATGATTGACATGATTCTCATTGCAATGTTACATTATATGAGATTGTCCATGTCTCTATCTGTACCTCAATGAACAAGAGCAAAATGAGATGTTATCAACAAAAATTTTCTGCCTATTTTCCTTTAACAGATTAATGTTATATTCTTCACTTTTTGGTTTAATACAGAAATTAATTTCCAAGGCCACATTGGATTCCAGAGACCTCACTAGCCTTCTATTTAACCTTGTACAAATTGTACATCTTGTTAGAGCCCATTTGGGGGCTAGGGTTGAGAACTTTAGCTTACTGATATGTTGAACAGTCAAAATGCAGGGTCTTGTGAGTGAAATGAGTGACATGGAAATGGAGAGAACAATGTAGTTAGCAATCAAAAGAGTAGAAGGGTATGAAAGCAATGAGGTGCTGTGGTAGCCAAAGGAGCGCTAGAGTCTGGGATGCGTTAGTATGTACATATGTGAGTGAAAGTACAGGAAAAGAATTATTTTTGTCTTAGTACTAAGGTGAGGGAGTCAATATGTAATCAAAGTTTAAAGAAATCACAATGAGAGTAGATACTCTAAGGGAAAAAATAATCCCTTTAGGAATATACATCACAGAAGTGTGAGGATCAAAATAAATAAATAATAATTTTCAGAAATAATTCTCTCATCAACTATGCTCTCATAGCAGTTTCAAGGAATTTATCAAGTCACATTATATTTGTTCTATACATGATTTTACACATATTTATCATGTCAGGTTACAAAGTCTGAAATCTGAAAGTTGTTTTAATCCATTTTTCCCTGGAATTTTTATAATTTTTAGGAGTTGAATAATGCAACTGAAATGCTATGTGAAATATGTATGTAGAACTTTTGCAGTTCTTACTTTTCAAATAAGGAGTAAGATAAAAAATGCTTAGTAAATCTCTGTTGTTCTGATACCTTTAGGCTTTTATGTTTACATTTGATGGTTACAGGAATCCTTCCTGGCTAGAAAACAAAAAGGAAAAAAAAATTGGAAGATTGTTTCAATACTTTCAGCATTGAATTTTCTCTCCTAATTTTTTTCTCATGCACCTTTTTTAGGGGGTAGGAGGGGTCTCAGGGATTGAACTCAGGGACACTTGACCACTGAGCCACATCCCCAACCCTATTTCATATTTTATTTAGAGACAGGATCTCAATGAGTTTAGCACCTTGCTTTTGCTGAGGCTGGTTTTGAACTTGAGATCCTCCTGCCTTAGCTTCCTAAACCACTGGGATTACAGGCTTGCACCTTCGCATGCTGCTCTCATGCAACCTTCTAA
Source organism: Geosciurus inauris (assembly GCA_004024805.1). Classification (NCBI taxonomy): domain Eukaryota; kingdom Metazoa; phylum Chordata; class Mammalia; order Rodentia; family Sciuridae; genus Geosciurus; species Geosciurus inauris. The sequence continues at coordinate 23,991 of PVHX01019881.1, forward strand.
AGTATATTTTAAGATGAAATATAGCTTCTTACTGAGATTCTAAAGTGATAACATAACCAGTCTCTTCAACTAGTTCTTTTCTTGAGACCCAAACAATTTCAGAATTCTTAGTTCTTATGTATCAACCTGGAGAGAAAAGAATTGGTACCATTACATGATTTCCTTTAGGCTAGTGTCTTATTTAATAGTTAGGAATACATTTCCTTCTATCAATAAATTGGACTTATAATTTTTGAGAGTTCAGCCTCTTGAATTTAAGCACAGTCACTGTTCTTGCAATAGTACTACAAATTTATAGTATCAGCATATAAGGACCAATCATTCCATTCTTAACAATGGATTATAATTCATCCCTTGCAAACTCTGAGGTTATCAAAGGGCTGGGGGTGTAGGTCAGTGGTAAGACATTTGCTTGGCATGCACAAGGCCCTGAGTTCAAACCCCAGCACTTAAAAAAAATGAAATTAAAATTAACTGATTTTTCTTGTCCTTATAACCACTGGTACATTTATTTAGTATGTTGCAGTGGAATTCTAGTTTCTAAATTTTTAAGAGTTACTATAGATTTTCACCTAAATATTAATGAAAATAATCTTCAAACTATAGCAATTAATATAATACTATACTTACTTACGTACTTTATTGGTTCCTAATATAGAAAATTATTAGCTCTCATAATTAGGACTTCCCAGTTGCATCTACAACAGATTACAAATAAAATATTTTAAATTTTTTTCACAATTTTCAGATGTTTAAAAAGTCGATATGTTTACCTCAACTGAGGAGTGAAGAATTCAATGAGAAAGTGATTTTAAGAGTTAGATCTTGTAAGATAAGAGGGAATATAAAAGTCTTTTTCTACTTATTGAGAAGTCTGACTTAATATGAGTCTCGCTAAAGATTGAGGAGCTTTATTCATATTCAAAAGTGGATCAAATCATATGAATGCCTGTGAACTGAAAGTGAATTAAAAGTAAATGGCCTGTAGGAGAGAACAAGGTACCTTGAAGCTCTCATCAGCAGTTTAATCAGAGAGGGGACCCAGCAGCAGTTCTAAAGCAGCCCACACAATTACTTCTAGAATTCCCTGTCAGTAAAATATCATTCTACTTCGAATTCAAGCCCTGTGATTGTCACTTAAACAGAGCGATTGAAGTAGAATACCAAGCGCAAAACATTCCATTAAATATTTCTTTATTTATGCTTTGGTATCACCCACCCACTTTGTTTATGTTTTTATACTATCCATCTCATATACACCCTCAGGCAAATGTGTGCATATCCCAGAATAGCAATATGTGAAGTGACATAGTACACATATTTATTACACCACAGCTTAAGTTCATATTTTTAGAATGTTTAAGAGCCTATGAAAGATTTTTCTCCCTCAGATGAAATGTTTGATATTTAGTTTTGAAAAGATCATCAGTGCTAATAAAAACTTTGGGGAAACTTATATAAAATTTCTAATTTATGTGGTGTTTGGTAGAAATGTATAAGAATACATTCTAGATATCCCAGGAAAAGAGGAAAACCTCAAACCATGAAAATGTATCCCATCTATGAGAAGACACTTAACTCAAAGGCTACATTCAAACTGTGAAATTATTTGACAGAAATTTGGATTTCCATGGAGGAAAGGGCAAATAGCTTTCCATGAAAAGTGGTATGAGATTCAAGAACCTTCAGCTTTAGAACATCGGAGGCAAGGGAAGAGAAATGGTCGATTCACACATACTGCTCCTATATCTTTCCTTCCTCTTGAAAGCAAATGAAATATGCTTTCAGATTACATATGTAAATAGCAAATGACAAAATATTGTCGATGTTTTACAAAATTGAGAAGAAATTATTTCAACAAACAATAAATATTCACTGGGCCCCTTTTCTGTGCCTAGGCACCTATACTAGGCACGAGGGATATGTGAAAAGAAATAATAATAAAGAAAAAAGTGACAGAAATAGTTTCTGCAATTAGATTTACTTGAGAGTGCAGAAAATAAAAACAGTTCTGAGAATAATATGTGACAAATGATAGATCTGAATTTCAGGGTGTTATAGGAGCAGTTAGGATTTTGAAAGGAAAGTACATATGAAGGGATAGCTGAAAAAACAAATCAATTAATTATGCCACTTAGTCCCTTAAATGCATCTTTACTCTGCTTGTACTTTGTTCAAATAATACTGGGAGCCTTTATGCTCCCTTCTATCAAATTTCTCTGGTTTATCCAAACTGATAAAAGAGAAAACAAGGGAAACATTTTAACACATGGATGCAAAAGCCTCTTCAAAAAGATGCCTATAGTTCAAGAAACAAAAGAATCAATAAATGGGATGGCATCAGCTGATAAACTTTAAGCCAGCAAAGGGAACTAACATAGTGAAGAGTCAACCAGCAGAATAAGACAAAATCTTGGCCCGTTGCTCCTCCAACAGAGGACTAATATTCACAATATATAAAGAACTTTAAAAACTCACATTAATAAAAATTATAAATAATTCAAAAATGTAAGAGCAAATGAACTGAACAAACGCTTCTTTAAAAAAGTACAAATGGCCAACAATTATATGAAAAAAATGTTCAACAGCTTTACTAATCACAAAGTTGCAAATCAAGATGACAATTAGATTCTATGTCATTCCAGTTAGAATATCAAGCATTAAATAAAAATAAATGCTGGTGAGAAAAAAAAGCTTTTAAGCATCATTGGCAGGAATGAGAACTATTACAGCAACCATGGAAATCAGTATGGAGGTACCTCAAGATTCTAAATATAGATCTACAAGTGATCCAGCTATATGACTCCTTGGTATTTATCCAAAAGAATTAAAGTCAGAATATTTTACAGATACATGCATACCCATATTTATTTTGCAGCATTATTCAAAACAACTACGTTATGAAACCAGCCAGTCTAGGTATCCATCAGATAAATGGATAAAGACAATGTATATGTGTAATATATATACATATATACGCATATATATATCACATAATCAAACACATAAATCATATATGTATAGTATTTTGCTCTTAAGTGTGAAAACACATTAATCACTAATTGATGAGGAGAAGAAATGGCAGAGACAATATTCATGATTCTGTAACTACCTTCCTGTCCCTCAAGAAACTTCATCAATCAGGTAATGTTTCTTCAATTTGTATAAAGTTTCCTGTGTTCCTCATTATCCAAATTCCCAGTCCCTTTTGCAAATGGAATAAAAGGAAAGTCATTATTATGGAAAGAGATCAAAAAGTGTCAATAAATGTCTAATCATTGAATCCTTAAAAAAGAAGTTAGAAAATGTATAGGATTTCTTCACTTCTTCTTAATGCATTGAGTTTCCTGAGGAATCACCCTGATCAAAATACGTCCCAATGCTTCCAACAACAGTCCATGGAAGCACATGTATACTCACAGTCACTTGCATTCTCCAGAGTTGGAATGAAGGCCAAAGACTCAGGAGAAAACCTTGGACTCCTATATGTCCCTTAAGTCAGAGGCTCCAAGATGATCATAGTGCTTTTCTACTTGGGATTAGCTTTGTTTTCTGATCTCTACTCCATGGACTGATTAGTCACCTTGTGTTACCTCAGGGTCCTTTCATAACTAGAGCCTATCCAGATCCAGATCTCTCTCTCTCTCTCTCTCTCTCTCTCTCTCTCACACACACACACACACACACACACACATCACAATGCATTTCAGTCCGTGAGACTTTTAATTAGAACTCTTAAGAAGAGTTAGATCTTGTTCTCTTTATATTTTTCCCTTTCTTTTTCTCTCCTTAATTTTATACATACTAGCATCTATAAACAATTATCCAGAGACATTTCTAGGGCTTATTTATAAAATAATTTGACTTTGAATAAAACTCTGTGAGGACACCAAGACCTGTAAATAATGTTGAAATTATAGAGGCAAAAACAAAGGATATCCATGTCAACTTTTAGTTTAACAGAAAAAAATCTGTTCACAAGAATTCTGATAGTTTGTTATTAATAATACTGATATATAACTTAATTTTATGTTCCAAATATTAAAATATGTTGATATTACAATTAAAGAAGACATTAATCATTATGACATAGGAAGTGTCATTATCTATTTGCAGAGACTTCACAAATAATGCATATTTGAAGCTCACTAAAATTTAGTTCCTTCAGTAAAACATGCTCTCATATTAAGTCCCTAAGAGTTGTAGCATGAATTGTAGTAGTGTTTCCTAATTGCAATTCTTTTCATAACTTTTATTTATTTCATGGAACATATCATTATCAATAACTTTTTTCTTTATACATAACTAGTTGAACTACATAAAAAATGATACCATGCTTACTCTCTTCTGTGCTGTATTATCTTCAAGTGTTCCTAGAATAGAATATACATTAAGATTAATGATTAAATAACAAATAAAACCCTTATTACCTTTCCTTTTTTCCTTCTTCCCTTCCTTCTTTTCTCCTTTTTATTCTTCCTTCTTTTCCTCTTTCCTTCTTTCCTTTCCTTCTTAAATGAAAAATTAGCTTATCTAAATTCACAACATAATTTGATTTCTACAAAAAATTGTGAGAAGATGCGTTTTTGCTGTGGTAGAGGAGAATGTGAATAAGTCTGCTCATAGGAGACAGGAAGTGTGAAAAGTCTGAGATTTTTATTTGATTTGCAAGCTCACAATTTAGCCTGACACAATTTCATAGAAGTTGATAGCCACAAGACTCGTGGTGAGGAACAAGCAACTTGGTTACTCACAGTACAACAGGCAGTGTACACTGTTCACATTCGTTCCTCTTGTCCCTCCAGTCCCCTAGAGAGGGTGTGAAGAAGTCTCAGTGATCATGGTGAATGTCATAGCAAAGGAGCCCCAAACTTGAGAAAACTCATTATAAGAGGCTGGTGGCAAACTTGTCCAAACTTTGCACCAATAGAGACAGTACCTATATTTTCTTTAGAAAACAAATTCCTTCTCTTTCTTGGAAGGAAACATGTTCTTTATCTTCCCAAGACTCTTTGCTATACAAATGTTCTTAGAAATATAATCCAGAAGAAGATTTTCAGTGTTTCCTTACAAAATAATGCAGAAATGCAGTAAGTTGCAAGCATAGCTCTCTTCAAACAATAACCAGGCTAGACAAAACTGTTGTAGGAGTATGTGTTCTTTGATTTTACTCAGATTATTCAATTGGTCTGCATGTATTTCCCTAAAGTTACTTAGAAGATGACCTATTATGATAAATGAGTTTTTATAATGTTAGACACCAAAATGCGAATAATGTCATATTTTACATTTTAAAAATGCTTCTGTCTCACTTCTATTTTTATGTACTGCACTGCACATATATGATCATTTTACTAAAGCTACTTAGTTCAGTCTTAGTTCTCTGCAACAGAGTTTATGTCACTTTCTGTTTTATGTTCAGACATATATGAATAAATAATATTAACAATACACACTGCCAAAGTTAGTAAACTACTTTGTTGATGAAAAAGTGCCAGTCATCATTGTGCTAATGGTCAAAGTGTGCCTTACCCTACTGTGATATAACCAAGCAGGTGGCAGGAGAGATCAGCTTCAAACAGACTTCATTTGATCAAAGAATTAAGAATATGAGTGGGACTAGGGAGTATTCTGATATCATGGGAATGAAAACAATTATTTAAAATGTTGGCAGTGCATATTCAACATATAGATGCAACAAAAATGAAAAAAAAATCTTAGCATCGTATTTCTCATACAAACATAAGAATTAGATTTCAATAAAAAGACCAGTAATTTAAAAGAGCTCATCAAAATCATTGGTACCACTCTTTATGCCAATCAATGGCATTAACAAGAGTCTGAAAGGACTGTGTCGAAGTGTGTGCAAGTATTTTTAAAGAGATTAGAGGCTTTCCTACACTTGAAATTCCATTTAATAAATAAAGGGTGTAGTTGGGTTGACTTAGTGAGAAAAATATAAATATCTGATCACAAATGAATTAAACAAAATCCTTTTTTAAAGTACTAGATGTTGGTCTGGGGGTGTAGGTCTGTGGGAAAGTGCTTTTCTAGCATGCAAGTGGCTCTGGGTTTAATCCCCAGCACCATTTAAAAAAAAAAAAAGTACATCCAAGGCAAGTGAGACTAAATAAAGAATAATCATAAAGAGTGTTTAGGCACCTACCTTCCTACCTATCTGAAATTCTTGCAATAAAATTAAATGAATACAGTAAGTGGTGGAAGAAGTGGAGTGTCTTAATGTAAGATAATCATGATAATAAAGGGAAAAGTATGTGTTAAAAAAGCAGAAATACATTGATAGGTAGAAAGTGATTCTACTTTGAATATTAATAAGGAAAAGAAAACAAAGCTTACAAAACAAAACTTAAGTAACCTAATAGAACAACTGTATAATCTCAGTAAAAACATTAAATAAGTATTTATAGAACTAAATTTATATAACAGTTGGCTAATTGCCAGTGTGCCTTTTTTTTTTTCCAGATCGTTTTAATACCACAAATGGAGACACCTTTAGTGTACAAACAGTAATCAGTCACTGAGCTCTCTGAGCTGCTTCTCTGGTTGTTGCTTTGTCTTGCCTTCCCCTGGTAATGACAATTTATGTGTATACAGACTAGTGAAAAAGAGAATTGCTATTCACCGTGCCACCATAGCAGTCATATATCTTACCACGTGAATACATAACTCCTTTTCAGATATTAAGAAATTCCCATTGGGAATGAGAATTGACCATCTCCTTGCTTTCAGAATGTTAATCTAAAAAAAACAGACTAAGTTTCTCCTGCTTACATGAAAGCCAAGGTTGAACATAAGCATAGAACCCCAGCAGAATGTACAAACAAAAATATTTCTTACACAGTAAAAAAGAAAAATTCGTAAAAGTAATCTCTAGCTTTTCTTCCAATTTTAAGTAAAATATAGGATGCAATAATTTATAGTTAGGTCAATAGTTGTAACTGATAATAAGACATGAACAGGATAGATTAACAAATGGGAGGAATAATGTGAGTATTCTAGCTCAAAAAAAGTAGGGTAGACAGACATATACAGTCCTAGTACCTTTCAATTCAATTACCTTTTATAATATATATGATAATTTGAGTTATTTTAAATAATTATCTTCACTTTCATATACGTGAAGAAGGAAGGAACTTCCCTGGTTATTTCCATTGCTATACAACAAATAACTATCATCATTTCATAGAATTTATTTTTTTAATATGCTCACTTTGTGCTTGACCAACAGTGAAATGCAAATATGTAAAGTGAGTTTTCACCAATTCATTCATCCATGTAATACACAATTTTAAGAAGACAGAGAATTTCCTGAAAGTTAATTCATATCACTTTCCTATCAGTTCTTGTCCTGTATCTTCATTATTCTGAATTCTATCATACTACACTTCAGTGATATGTTAGAATTTTGTATCCAGAAGCAGCCCTGTTAGTCAGTAGTACATTTTGAGTATGACATCTTTAGCTCAGCATACTATTTGAGCAATTTAACCATGATGTTGCCTGAATCACAAGAGCACTATTTTTCATATTTATATTCCATTATATCACTATTCTAGTATTTGTGAGACTCTGATTGATAGATTCATTACTTATCCATTGCTCTATAACACTTTCCCACAAATAGTAGCTCAAAACAACACATATTTATAATCCACAGTTTCTGAGGGTGAGGAATCATGGCATAGCTAGGCTAAGTCTTTTGCTTCAGGGTCTTTGACAAGTCAGAATTCAAGTCTATTAGCTGAGATTTAACTGGTGAGGTACATGCCTCCAAACTCACATGGCTGCTGTCACAATTCATTCATTTGGGTAGTCAGATTGAAAGCCTCAATTCAATGATGGCAGCCGCCGTCAATAGGCACAGTTAGTTTCTCCCATGTGGCATTCTGCAAAATGGAAGTTTACGTCATTGAGATCAGTTAAGGGAAAGAGTCTGCGGTGATATAAGTCACAATCTTATACCAAATAATGGAAGTGACATCCCATTTTCTTTGGTGTATTTCATTAATTAAAAGCAAATTGCTGGATTGGCTGATGCAAAGGGTAAGGGTTTAAACAGAGAAATGAAGACAAAGATGTGGGAATAATTAGGGGTCATCTTAGAGTTTACCTGTCACAGTAGACTTTGAAATTATTTTCAGTTCATAGTTATGGTTAGCATTGGTTAAAGTGGAAACTAGTCATTATTTCACAATTTGACTTTTCTCATATTTTTGGTAGTATGTTATACATAATACTGGGGTTCATTTTGACATTGTCATAAATGCATAAAACATAATTTTCTCTATTTCAGTCTCAGTACTTTTCCTATCCCTCCTCTCCACCATTTCCATGATCTCCCTCCTCTATACTAATAGTTTTCCTTCTATTTATATAGTTCTTGTTATTGATGCATTGTAATTATACAAAACATGGACTTCATAGTGATATATTCACACATACACATAACAAAATCTCTTGTTCTGCAGTTCCTCCCTGCCCCCATCCCCTTCCTCTACTTTAAAGTTCTCCCTTCTATTTTCGTGAGATTCCATTATTTATTCCTTATTTTTCTCTACCATCCACATATGAGAGAAAACATTTGATCCTTGACTTTCTGAGTTTGATTAAAAATGTATATCTTGGAAAAATTCAGAGAAAAAATATTTTACCTTTTTTAAAGAGGAAAAACTACAAATTATATTTGATTTCTCATTAGAAATCATAAAACCAAGAAGTATGAAGTAAAATATATGATGCAGTGAAAGAACAAACAACTGCTTTTCCATATAAATATCATTCACAAGCAAAAGAAAAATACTTTATCAGAACCCCTAACTCCCCCAAAACAAATCTGAGGTTTATTGTCAGCATACCTACCTTTCCAAAATGTATACTTTTCTATTTTTTTATAAATATATATATATACTGTTCATTGAAAGTGCATATAAAGATGTTTAATATGAAGAATGCAATCTGCTTATAATTTTGTGCAACGTTAGAAAAATTATGATTGTAATAATTTTTTTTTCTATTTGCCTCAACAAATATTTTCAGTGAATAGTGTGTACAGCTTCTGAAAATTTGTTTTTTTCTGTTATGTTTGATAACATGTATTTAAATGCAACTTTTGAGAAAAATAAATAAAAATTAAAATTAAAAAAAAAAAAAACCAAAATGTATACTTTTAATGTTAATCAGAAATTTATCACAAAATAGAAAAATAAAGAACATCTAAAGGTAATACATAAAATTTTTATGTTTTATTTTTCATTGAACGTAAACAATATCACCATAGCTTATGGCATGAGTGGTGGGAAGGAGTTACTGGGAAAATGCTGCCCTGAGGTATCTGCACTATCTGTGCAATGG